>JAJAGP010005154.1:0-37011 GCA_025084515.1 Ancistrus triradiatus
GTTGGAGGCCTCAGTTGGAAATCCTGGTGCCCAGGAACCTGATCCTTCAGCTGCAGGCGAAATGACATTGGATGTGCAGAGGAATAAAAAAAGACGCTTTCAACTCAAGATGCCAAACCTCTTCAGGAGGGTGAGACTTTATTTTTATCTTTATAGAAAAGTTTAATCAGAAGATTATCCAGACTATAAGCTGCTAAGAATTCTTTGTGTAATATTATTTATTTGTTCTATCATTAGTCAATTATAATCTGGAAAATACTGTAGTTCTATTACATGATGCTGTTCTATCAGTAATACTGATACAACCATAATAGGCTGTGATTTTAAATATTACTTTTCTGCTTGATATTTTTGGTTAAAGAACTGTAAAAGAGCAAAGCGTGCTAGACATGTTGAGCCTGAGACAAGTCGATGCTCTCCTGATGCTGATATGAGTGAGTTCATTTATTAATTCACTAAATACAGGCACTGGTTCAATAAAGACCTGTTCTAGATTCACAAATAAAGCATCGGATTTAGTAATATTGTTGATCGGAGACTGAATGAGAAATTGTCTGCTCTGTTCTGCAGCATCATCCATCATCAGAGCCACCAAAAAGAAGCCCAGGAAGAGCTCAAGTGTCAGCCAGATTTTGTCAGCATTTCACATGTGGTTTGGCTCTCAATAAACATTTCCATGGTTGTGATTGAACAGGCTCTCTTTTTTAGTGAAAGATGTCTGTGGCAAGGTTTCCATTTAACTCTATAAAAAAATCAACAAAAGTACAGAAAATAATGAATTTAATATTAGTGGCAAAGCCGAAACCATTTTTCCAGTTAAACCACATCCTTTTCGTGTTACGTACCAGGACAAAAGGTACACAGATATGCAGAATGCTAAGCCTAGCCTGGACTCCAATGGTAGCTGCATATCTGGTCTGATTTTAGCATTGTGAATATTTCTGGATAAGGTAAAATATGTGTTCTTGCACTTACAATATCTTTGTAAATATTTCTCAATCACTGGTGAATCAAGTCATATCACACTGTGTATATAAGGTACACTTACTATATGACAGAGTCAGGATTTTAGCCTATTTGGTACAATCAAAAGAATCAAACAAAGGCCGAGAACTTCTCACAGTGAGGCAGTTCTTGGTTCAACACAACCTCAAAGACCAGTAACACATCACACCCAAGACGTATTGTGATCGGAACACTCAAACCACATTTGGAGGTGCTCAGAAACAGATCTCGACCACATTTAATATAAATGTAAACAGAATGCATCTTCTACATCCATTTACACGGTTTTTTTTTAATATAGCCATTATGGGAATGGGTGAACCAATTATTTTTCTGCCACATTGTGGGAACTCCTGCATTAAACACCAACCTCCTGTCACCAGTTCGTGGTTTATCCCTCCTTGGACCATTGTCATTATGACCATACTTGTACTTGGTCAAAATTACTTTTCCCTTGTTGGAGTTACTAACGTCTTTCCTCTTGAACATTTCTCCCACATCAACATGTTAACTATGAGAACTGACTCTTCACCTACTGTCTTGTATAAACTACCATTGTGGGGTCACTTAGACATGTCCTTTGTTTTGCTTGAAAACCATGAAATGAGTTTGAATATGAATACAGCAAAATGAACAGGAAATGTATTCAAGGTTGGAAATAATGATTTTTAATTGAAATAATATTTGTGTCTTTCAAACATTGTTTTCATCAAAGAATCCTTTATTTGATTAAAGCAATGTTTGAAGGACACTCCTCTTTCCATTCTGGTTAGAGCCAGTTTGCGCTCTTCTGTGAATGTAGTAGTACACAACTTTGTTTATCTTCAGTTCTCAAATGTAATAGCCTTAACTTCTCAGAATGAAAATAGAAAAAAAACCAAAACATTTTCAGACATTTACATTGCCCTGTAGTCTTCCTCTAATCCTTCACCAATGGTCACAGGACGCTGCCAGCTGGATATACCTGTATTTGGTTGGTGGACTATTCTCATTCCAGCAGTGACACACTGAGGTGTTTAAAAACTGATTCATTCCTACCAGTACAACACACACTAACACACCATCATTATGTCAGTGTCACTGCAGTGCTGAGAATGATCCACCAATCAAGTAATACCTGCTCTGTGCAGGTGTCGTGATGTCGGGAGCCTTTTCAGCTGCTGGTCCTGGTGACCTGTTTCACTGTGGAAAAATAAGTCAAGTCATGCTTTGGAGTACAGGAAAATGGTGTTTGTTACAAGGCAGCAGACAATAGAACCCACTGTAATCTTCTGCTGTTGTAGCCTATCCACCTGAGGGTTTGATGTGCATTTTGAGATGCTTTTTTGCTCATCAAATTTGTACAGAGTGGTCATTACTAGCAGTTCAAACCTTTCTGGCAATTCTCTGTTGACACCTTTCTCGTCTAGGCGCTTCTGTCCCCAGACCTGCCAGTCACTGTATCTTTTTATTTATTGCACTATTCTAGTAAACTCTAGAGATTGTTGTGTGGAGGTCAGCAGTTACAGAAATACTCAAACCAGCCTGTCTGGCACCAACATCATACCATGGTCACAATTACTGAGATCCTATCTGACTTGGGCAATATACAACACAAAAAAAGGCTTCTTACATGTATTTTGACTTTTATTTCATTGCAGACAGTATGAACCATAGATATTTCATGGTCTGTCAGGTCATCTTCATTCCATTTGTTTATATACATCCAATCCTGCATTTCAGATCTGCAACACATTCCAAAACAAGTTGAGACGGTAAGCATTTTCCACGTGGTAATGTTGCCATTCCTTCTAACAACATTTAAACACGTTTTAGCACCAATGATACCAAGCGAAGTTGGTGAGATAATATCTTGTCCCATTCTTCCTGCAAACACCTTAAGATGTGCAACAGTAAGAGGTTGTTGTTGTTTTCAGATGTCTAATTTCAAAATTCTCCATGCATTCACGATAGGGGACAGGTCAGGGCTACAGGCAGGCCAATCCAGTGCCCGTACCCTCTGTCTGCCGCTTCCTACCTTGCAATACGTGAAACATGTGGCTTTGCATGGTCTTGTTGAAAAAGACATGGTTGTCTCTGGAAAAAAATGTCATCTGCAATGCAGCATATGCTGCTCTAAAATCTCAATGTTCTTGTCTGCATTAATGATGCCATTACAGAAGGGCAAATAACCTTTGCCAAGGGCACTGGCACAACCCCATACTATGACAGATACTGGCTTTTGGACTTGTTGCTGATAGTCTGGATGGTAATTTTCAAAAAGAAGATCTTGAATACTGATTGATCTGACCATAAAATACACGTTTCCACCATGTGATGGTCCATAATAGATGCCTCCAAGACTATAGAAGCTTCAGGACACAGTTAACATAAGGCTTCCTTTTTGCACAATAAAGTTTTAAGTGGCATTTGTGAATGTAACTCCGTATTGTAGTGCTTGACAAAGGTTTGATAATGGAAACACTTGCCCATGTGGTTATACCATTTGAATGATGGTTGTTGACAGAGTGCCGTCTGAGGGATCGAAAATCATGTTCAGTTTAAGCTTGTGCCCTTGCCTTTTATGTACTGAAATTTCTTCAGACTCCTTGAATCTTATAATGATATTATACACTGTAGGGGGAGAAAAATGTAAACCCGTTCCGATGTTTCTTTGGGGAACATCCTTTGAAAACATTTCAATAATTTTCTCACACACATTTGTTGACAAACTGGAGATCCTCTATCCGCCTTTGCTCCACAGCCTTTTGTGGATAGTGTTTCGTTCCAAGTCATGATTATTGAATTTTTTGTTAACTCATTACTAGCCCTAAACAGCCCAATCCCAATTTTTGGGAATGTGTTACAGGCCTGAAATGCAGGAATGGATGTATATTAACAGATAAAGTTGACCAGACAAAACATGAAATATCTGCAATGATGAAGTCAAAGTACAGTGGGGCAAAAAAGTATTTAGTCAGCCACTGATTGTGCAAGTTCTCCTACTTAGAAAGATGAGAGGGGTCTGTAATTTTCATCATAGGTACACTTCAACTATGAGAGACAAAAAGAGAAAAAACATCCAGAAAATCACACTGCACTATTCTTTGCATTATTGTAAATCATGGTAGAAAATAAGTATTTGGTCACCCACAAACAAGCAAGATTTCTGGCTCTTAGACCTGTAACTTCTTCTTTAAGAAGCTCTTCTGTCCTCCACTCGTTACCTGTATTAATGGCACCTGTTTGACCTCGTTATCTGTATAAAAGACACCTGTCCACAGCCTCAAACAGTCAGACTCCAAACTCAAGACCAAAGAGCTGTCGAAGGACAGCAGGACGAAAATTGTAGACCTGCACCAGGCTGGGAAGAGTGAATCTACAATAGGCAAGCAGGTGGACGTGAATAAACTGTCGGAGCAATTGTAAAAAAATTGGAAGACATACAAGACCATTGATAATCTCCCTCAATCTGGGGCCCCATGAAAGATCTCATACCGTGGGGTCAAAATGATCATGAGAACAATGAGCAAAAATCCCAGAACGACATGGAGGGACCTGATGAATGACCTGCAGAGAGCTGGGACCAAAGTAACAAAGGCTACCATCAGTAACACACTACGCCAAGAGAAACTCAAGTCCTGCAGTGCCAGGTGTGCCCACCTGCTTAAGCCAGTACATGTCCAGGTCCGTTTAAAGTTTGCCAGAGAGCATATGGATGATCCAGAAGAGGATTGGGAGAATATCATGTGGTCAGATGAAACCAAAATAGAACTTTTTGGTAAAAGCTCAACTCGCCGTGTTTGGAAAAGGAAGAATGCTGAGTTGCATCCCAAGAGCACCATACCTACTGTGAAGCATGGGGGTGGAAACATCATGCTTTGGGGCTGTTTTTCTGCAAAGGGGACAGGACAACTGATCCGTGTTAAGGGAAGAATGAACGGGGCCATGTATCGTGAGATTTTAAGCCAAAACCTCCTTCCATCAGTGAGAGCATTGAAGATGGAACGTGGCTGAGTCTTCCAGCATGGCAATGATCCCAAACTCGCCGCTCGGGCAACAAGGAGTGGCTCCGTAAAAAGCATTTCAAGGTCCTGGAGTGGCCTAGCCAGTCTCCAGACCTCAACCCCATAGAAAATGTGTGGAGGGAGTTCAAAGTACAAAACATCACTGTTCTAGAAGAGATCTGCATGGAGGAATGGGCCAAAATACCAACTACATTGTGTGCCAACCTGGTGCAGACTTACAGGAAACGTTTGACCTCTGTCATTTCCAGCAAAGGTTATGTTAAGTATTGAGTTGAACCAAATTTATTGACCAAATACTTATTTTCCACCATAATTTACAATTAAATTCTTTAAAAATCAGACAATGTGATTTCCTGGATTCTTTTTCCTCATTTTGTCTCTCATAGTTTGAAGTGGTAAATTATGGAAATTACAGACCTCCATTTTTTTCTAAGTAGAAGAACTTGCACAATCAGTGGCTGACTAAATACTTTTTTTTTGCCCCCTCCCCACTGTACATTTACGAAAACACTGCATTTTTTGTTTTGCCAATTTATATTGCTGAAGTCAGATAGGTAAACCTGCAGCCAATCCACAGGCAAAAAGACATTACTGAAATTAGGAGTTTTGAATACATAGGAACCTAGGAAATAACGGAAATACAGTTCCCGACATCTGGATATTTACTTTCTGAAACATTTTTTTCCAGAACAAGGTACACTCAGGTAGTGTTGTTCAACTGTGAAGTGTTTACAGTGTTCAATCAGGCCTGGGCCTGATTTAAAGTAAAGTCTGATTATTTCTAATTTCACTGATTATAAGTGTGATTATTTCTATTTCACTAAGGTGGAATAGCATGTCCAACACTTGAAAATGTGAGTATAAATGTACATGATTTGTGACATGTGAGAGCATAAAGATTTTTAAAATCCTCCCACAGCTTACATGTGTCACTTTTGACACCAACTAAAAACCAAGCAGAAAAAAAAAAATGCATGAGACAGTGGGACATGCACAAGCTCGTTGAGGGAAGAACTTGACTGCACATCAGTAGGCCATCTCACTAAAGGCCTGTCAGTCACGGACAGTTTCCTTAGTGGCTGGTACAGTACAGGCATGCCTCACCCTCCCATCCCATTCACCCTACAGTGTCCATGAGAGTGCCACACTGCAAACAAAAAACACTTGCACAGCCACTCAGCTCCCTCTTAAAGAAAAGAAAAAGAAAAACACACCCCCCTATATGCTTCATATCACATGGGGGGCTCTTCAGTGACGGGAGAATATATAGAGTGAATAAACAATAACAGACATGGTTCATTTAGTCTGGACCTGAGCCTGCCAGCATGCCGATATTCCCGCTTTCGGATGAAGTCAGCGACAGCGCTCGAAAACAACTCACACTTTCATGGCAAATTGACTTCCATTAGAGCGGAGTAGCATAGCTAAAATTTCGTCAGGGACATAAAGGTGGGGGAAAGGCTAAGAGAAGTGAGCATGCAGAAGCATGAATATAAAGATCATTGCCCTTCTCAAGCAACTGGTTCACAGACATAATAAATGAAACTACAGTCAAACATACAATGAAGGGATTACAAAAAAAATGTGACAATTTCTTAACATTTTCAGACAGGTTTGTTTATTACGCTCTACACGATGTTTATGACATGTTGCTCCCACAAGACGAAAAAAACAGAAAACAATTCATAATTTTCAAATTTTGTAATTTCATCTTTTAACTTATGATCCGATAAGAACAGATTAGTCTGAGCTGATAAAAAACTTACACATACACACACCCCAAGACTCCAAAATGCTTTCAGTAAAAGGACAAATCCTGATGTTTATGTAGTGGCTTCCATGTGCAGAACCTTCAGGGACTCTGATATAGTAGAACTGGTGTCGATCTGTCCATAAATCCCCACTAAGAAGGCCTTGTGAAGCAGGATGTTAGCATGTTCTGGTGAAAATAAGGACAACAAAGTGCATGTGTGGTAGTTAAGCAATTTGTAGCCAGAGAAAGGGAGTGCCTATAGAAAAAACATATCCTGTCAAAATCCTTACCTTAGTCACAACACACCCTAAAAATGTAGTTCAATCTAACATTTCTATTTATTAATCAGTATAACCTTCAACATCAAAGTAAATAAAAAAAATAAATCAGACTGATTATTAAAATGTAATTATCCCATCAAACTCTTGAGGAAAGCCTCTCTTGTGAGGTCGCCAACGACCCTAAACATAACACAAAAACAGCACCGCAGTGGCTTACTGTGAAATTTGATTGAACCTGTAAAATTCTTCAACAAAGGCTAAGTTCACTTTTCCCACACCTGTTTTCCTAGTTCAAACTGTTTTATTAATTTCAGTGGACACTAAATAATTTACTCCCTGAACATTTTGGGATGTATTTTATGGATTACAGATGCTGTCAGGTCAGATGCTAACAGACAGGCTATATAAGCTGCTCACATTTACATGCTGTTTAGACACATGTTGATGCACAATTTCTTGTGATAACAGCATAGTGATACTTAACAACTGGATACACTGTCTTCAGGAAGATTTACTACAGCAAAAAGGTGTCGTTGTTACAACCTGAGATGCCCTGATTGCAATTGCCTTGGCCGATTCTGATTACCGATATTTGTAACATATGATCGGCCAATTCCGATTTTGGCCGATAAATAGGCTGCTGGCTTGTCCCTGGCTCTGCGCTAGCTCTAGCTTTACCATTAACATCTTTACTGTTGTTATTTTGTTAAATTACGTACATTCGGTGAGGTGATGCTTTTTCTACCTCTTACTAAATTCATCGTGGCTGTGTCCGAAATACTTCTCCCTCATTAGTATCCATACTCCCTCACTGCGCTATATAGAGAGACTACTAGGTTGATCAAGTAGCACTCAAAAAACAACCAAAATCTAACCCTACCTCATCAACATGCGTCCGATCTCATAAACAAACCGGTGAGTGACGAGCCATTTTTAATGCTCTGTACACACGAATCTAATTCTGATTCAGTTTTTGTGCCGCTGTCACCCTCATGCGCTGCACAAGTTAAATGTGATAGGCACAGAATCGGTTATCACAGCCTATTCCAGTCACCAGCCAA
Source organism: Ancistrus triradiatus (assembly GCA_025084515.1). Lineage (NCBI taxonomy): Eukaryota > Metazoa > Chordata > Actinopteri > Siluriformes > Loricariidae > Ancistrus > Ancistrus triradiatus. The sequence continues at coordinate 8,108 of JAJAGP010005154.1, forward strand.
TTTATCGGCACATCTCTAGTTGCGACAGCTACAATACACTGTTACATCTGTGGCGAGTTTACGCTTAAGACTCGAATATGTACCATTAATGCACTTATGCCTATGAGCTCTACTTTCGATGAAAAACTGGTGATAAAGACAATCTCTGGGCAGCTGTGTGAGCTGTGCAGTCAACCTGACAGCTTTGCTCAGAGACACTTTGATGTCAATGCCATTTCCAGTCCCAAAAATATGGACAGAACAGACAGAACATGTGACAAACTGTTTCTTCAGTTGGACCAATGTGTCTGGCTTCATTCCCAAAATATAAAATCTACTGAATACCTTAAAATGCTTTCAGCCATGGTGACAGTTGACTGGTACTGAAGCCTCCAGAGACATGGAGCCGAGATGAGATAAAGTTACCATAACTCGTGAACAAAATGTGGAAAATGACACTGATCCAAATGTTGAACCCTTTATGTGTAGTTATCCTGATCTGATAAAATAGCAAGAGTTCAACAACCTGGTAAAGGACTTGTATCATAAAAGCTAAAGCAGGACTACTTGGTTCAAAATCGATTTACGCAATCAATCTAAATTAATTTTAAAGTTTTTACAAATTGCTACGTGATGCATCAAATATGATACTATTTTTGTTCAGCTTGTTTTTGTCTATCATACTCTCCCATTTATTTTTCAGGAAGCAAAGCCTTTGAAAAGAAAAAATGCCATCCAGTGTGTTCAGAACTGTTCCATTTAGGTTTACAGAATTTAGCAGACACAGTTATCCAGAGCAACTTACAACTGCTATAACCAAACAATCAAAGTGGTCTTGCTCGAGAACCCAACAGTGCCAAATAGCAGAGGTAGGATTTGAACCCTGAACCTTCTGGTCCACAGTTCAGTACCTTAACCACTAGTCCACCATAGTCCTGTTACTTACTTTCTCATTACAAAATGTCTAGAAGGGTAAAATTATTTTCTATAGGAGCTGTACAGGGACTATTACAGACAACATTAGAAAACCTTAAATTAGAAAAATGTAACATGGTGATACAGGATTTTAAAATCTCATCTGATTACCTTGACACAGGACCACATATTCCGGTAGGTTCCTTAAGGCCGTCTGGACAACGTCAAAGTTCCCACTGCCCATGCAGTACATGAAGGTGGGCAGGAAATCTGAGGCCAGGCTACATAAAACAAATATTGTCATACATTCTAGAATAGAGATTAAAAAAAAAAATACTGAATACTTTAGAGAGACACCGATCCCAATTGTATCATTTATCAAGACTTAAAGACTTTCAATTCATGTTAAATTGATTGTTGTAGGGCAATATGACCTTGAGGCATCCCTAGTGCCTACTGCCTTTATGCAACGGTGCTAAGGCAACAGATTTGTACTGAGTGGCCAAAAGAACATATTAAAAAAACAAACAAACCCCAAAACAAACAAACAAAACAAAAGTTGCCATTTACATTCAACTAAGCAAACACAGGAAATGATACATACAGCGGGCAAGAATTATTTAAACCCTAACTGATGCAGTGAGCAGCTTCTCATTACTGAAACAACAGCATTTAGCACTCTTATCCAGAGCGACTTACAATCTTACAATCCAAGCAATTGTGGGTTAAGGCCCTTGCTCAAGGACCCAACAATGGCAGCTTGGCAGAGGTGGGAGTTGAACCCTGGACCTTTTGGTCCATAGTCCAGTACATTAACCGCTAGGCTGTGGGTTGAGGTACTGGACTATAGACCAAAAGGTCCAGGGTTCAACTCCCACCTCTCCCCCACAAATTAACAATCCAAGAAATTGTGGGTTAAGGGTCTTTCTCAAGGACCCAACAGTGAAAGCTTGGCAGAGATGGGATTTGAACCCTGGACCTTCTGGAACATACTCCAGTACCTTAACCACAGTCCCAATGAGTCGTTACAACACCGGTCTCGAACCCAGGGGCTTTGCGATGGTGAGAAGAACGTGCAAGCATCTATTTGAACTATGAACCATGTACAATTACATATGCCATGGCCCACGAAAAGATGTTCCTGTGTTTTAAGAAGGGTCATAAGTGGTTAGCACAGGATAAGAGGGGACAAAATGGGATGCTTTGCACCACAACCCTCACCAGGAGAAGCGAAGGGAATAATAATATGCAAGCAGAGACAACATCATGCCTCCACGGTTTGGCAAAAGAGAGTTTGTGAGAACCATTATAAGCTTGGTTTTTTTTTTTTTTACTTGCACTGAAAACACTGACATAGCATCTCAAGGTGTGTTAACAACCAGATGCTCTATTTACTCTATTTGTTAGACTAGGTCATGCTTTCCCTGACAGACACACAAATAAACCCATAATAGGACAGAGTGGGCTATTTGACACAACAAAAACTGTGACTGTTGTTAGCAAAATACGCAAATAAATACAGTGAGGCAAAAAAGTATTTAGTCAGCCACTGATTGTGTAAGTTATCCCACTTAGAAAGATGAGAGAGGTCTGTAATTTTCATCATAGGTACACTTCAACTATGAGAAACAAAATGAGAAAAAAAATCCAGGAAATCACATTGTAGGATTTTTAAAGAATTTAATTGTAAATTATGGTGGAAAATAAGTATTTGGTCAGCCACAAACAAGCAAGATTTTTGGCTCTCTCAGACCTGTAACAAACTTCTTTAAGAAGCTCTTCTGTCCTCCACTCATTACCTGTATTAATGGCACCCCCGTGTTTTGAGCTCGTTATCTGTATAAAAGACACCTGTCCACAGCCTCAAAACAGTCAGACTCCAAACTCAAGACCCAAAGAGCTGTTGTCGAAGGACACCAGGACGAAAATTGTAGACCTTGCACCAGGCTAGGAAGAGTGAATCTACAAAAGGCAAGCAGGTTGACGTGAATAAACTGTGGGAGCAATTGTAAGAAAAATGGAAGACAATACAAGACCATTGATAATCTCCCTCGATCTGGGGCTCCACGCAAGCTCTCATCCCGTGGGGTCAAAATGATCATGAGAATGGTGAGCAAAAATCCCAGAACTACACGGAGGGACCTGATGAATGACCTGCAGAGAGCCTGGGACCAAAGTAACAAAGGCTACCATCAGTAAGGACACATACACCGAGAGGGACTCAGATCCTTGCAGTGCCAGGAGTGTCCCCTGCTTAAGCCAGTACATGTCCAGGCCCGTCTGAAGTTTGCCAGAGAGCATATGGATGATCCAGAAAAGGATTGGGAGAATATCATGTGGTCAGATGAAAACCAAAATAGAACTTTTTGGTAAAAAGCTCAACCTGCCGGTTTGAATGCTGAGTTACATCCCAAGAACACCATACCTACTGTGAGGGCATGAGGGTGGAAACATCATGCTTTGGGGCTGTTTTTCTGTAGAGGGGACAGGACGACTGATCCGTGTTAAGGGAAGAATGAACGGGGGCCATATATCGTGAAATTTCAAGCCAAAAACCTCCTTCCATCAGTGAGAGCATTGAAGATGGAACGTGGCTGGGTCTTCCAGCATGACAATGATCCCAAACACAAACGTTTGGGCAATGAAGGAGTGGCTCCGTAAAAAGCATTTCAAGGTCCTGGAGTGACCTAGCCAGTCTCCAGACCTCAGCCCCACAGAAAATTTGTGGAGGGAGTTGAAAGTCTGTGTTGCCCCAAAACATCACTGCTCTAGAGGAGATCTGCATGGAGGAATGGGCCAAAATACCAGCTACAGTGTGTGCAAACCTGGTGAAGACTTACAGGAAATGTTTGACCTCTGTCATTGCCAACAAAGCTTATGTTACAAAGTATTGAGTTGAACCAAATTTATTGACCAAATACTTATTTTCCACCATGATTTACAATTAAATTCTTTAAAACAATGTGATTTCCTGGATTTTTTTTTTCTCATTTTGTCTCACATAGTTGAAGTGTATACATGATGAAAATTACAGACCTCTCTCATCTTTCTAAGTAGGAGAACTTGCACAATCAGTGGCTGACTAAATACTTTTTTGCCCCACTGTAAATCAATAAATAAAAGACTGGCATGTTTGGTGTAAATACAACAAACCAGTTCAACCACCTCAAAAAAAGCACCCCGAAGGTGTACACTGAAAGGCAGACAGCAGTGCAGCAGCCAGAAACAGCACGGAATCAAACAAAGCAGTAACAAAGGAATTTGGAAGACATCACTAATGTCGTGACATTTTACCTGGCCGAGGATAACTAACAAAACGGTATAAAACGAGCATTTAAAGCAACTTCTATAAACTGATGATCCTCGTTACTACTTACCAAGTCACAAATATTAACACCACTGATGTATATCAATAATGCTAGGGATCTAATAAACCCAATATGAACAATGGAAGAACAATGGTTTCCTTTGATAATACTAGTAATGTTTGATTTTGCTGGGCTTACTTGTGGACACCTAAAATATAGTGGTGATAATTACTCATGAAACTGTTTTTATTTTGTTGGTGAACTTTATTCTACTGTTTCTACCAGCTCAAGTGGTCTCTTATGAAGCATTTTTTCTGAGTAGAAAACTCAGCTTCAAATTAGCATTAAAAACCAATCTAAAATACAGAATAGCTGTGATCATGCGGATCATGATCGTGACATTGCTAGATATTATTTTTGCCAGATTTTCCACGCCCTAGTACTAAGGTTATGTTTTGCTATTTGTATTATTTTAGTGTTAAAACAATGTAACATATGTTTGGCTGTAAGCCCATTCCTGGTTAAGCACAGCGCGTTTGGCTGCATTTGAGAAGAGCAGAACTTCAGTAACTTGCTTGGTGATAAGACGTTTGGCGTACCTGGGAGTGTTCTGCATGCAGCGCAGTGCAAGGCTGAAGGCCATGTTGCGACACAGTTCATCTGATGAGCTCATTAACCTCTGCAGATCATTCTGGGACAAAAAAAAACATTGTATATTTTACAGAATATTACAAGGTGTATCTTAGAGGACCATATTTTCTTTTACACAGAACTTCGCTAAGCAGTTCCTAAGCAGTCATTTAATACTTACTACGAAATACTGTATTATTTCAGGATTCCTCTTCGACTTCTCATCCACCTCAGTCAACACCTCCAACACATCTGGCAAAAGGGACAAAGAATAAAAGCTCATTTTTGCCCAGTGAGGTCTTACGGAACTGGAGTAGTTAGCACAAGCCAATGTATTTCTACCAGTCACAGCGGGACTGTGGTAGCCGAGCGGTTAAGGTACTGGACCATGGACCAGAAGGTCCACGGTTCAAATCCCACCTCTGCCAAGCTGCCACTGTTGGGTCCTTGAGCAAGGCCCTTAACCCATGACTGCTTGGATTGTAAGACTGTATGAATTGTAAGTCTCTCTGGATAAGGGCGTCTGCTATTTTACAAATGTAAATGTATTTCTGCTTCAGCAAGATGAGGGAAATGCATTTGAGGATCTGCCTCCCGACCCATAAACTGAACCCAATCAGGGCAACACAGTCTTTTATTTTTATTTTTTAAGAAAACATGTTATACAACAAGCCTTTCAGATCCATTTCATACATCACAAACTGGCTCAGCTGAATTATTTCATCTCTCATCTGAGTAACTCCACCCATGGCTTGAGAACTACGTTTGAGATTGGCCACTATTTTGTTCTCGCAAGCACCGGATCCACTAGTATTATGTTAAAGCTTAGAGCTAATGACGAGTGCTGTTGAGTTGTTGGCTGCAAAGAACAGCACAAATTGTTACATAGGCCCTATGCTCAGAAAATTACGAGAATATTACATGCTAGATGGTAGTATGTTAAAATGTGTTAGAAAAAAAAATCCACCACTGAACTGGTTTAGTCTTTGTTTAAATAGCTTCGAGGTGTAGTTAGGAAATGTCAAACTGGACTGAGAGATACATTATGTATTAGTAAACATATGTTTATGCATTTGCTTGCCTACGTTTTGGGAGCTGATATCTTGACCACAGTCTTTTCCAATCTGGATTACAACACATGACTGGAAACAATACATTTCCTAAAAGAGGGATTATCTACCAACTATCAGTGGGGAAAAAATGCAAACAAGGCAAATGTAAGTATTAAAAAAAAATAATTATGCTGTGTGTTTCTATGGCAGTTTTGCAATAGCAAAGGATAACACCAAAGCCGAGGTAGTAGATCTCACAAACACTGGTGTTACTGGATCAGCAGTAACATTTATGCTATTACCTAGCTGAATGTCTGTGGAAGGGGGGCACTTAAAACTGACTTTTCTGAAATGAACCGTTCAGACAGGGTGAGCTGAGTGCTCTGGTGGTGAATCCTTGTTGCATTTTGCCCAAAGCATGTCACAGCCATTTCATTAACTTGTGGAATATGTCACCTTTAATGAAACAATAGGCTACATGTCTCACCTTCAATTGCTTCCCCTTTGGAGATTTTCTTTAGGTACTTGGTCATGTCTGCTGAGGTAAGTGCTGTGGAGGCTAAGATACTGACCAAAGGCAAGGAGCCACAAGACGGGTCCTCAGCTAGAATACAGACAAAAAAAGAGAGCATTTCGACATGGAAGCTAGCAATGGTCATTCAGTTAAGCTATTTTTACTGGAACTAACAAGTAACAAGAAGGTACAAATATTGGGTCATATTGGGTTTAATAGATTCCTAGCATTATTAATATACATCAGTGGTGTTAAACAATATTTGTGACTTGGTAAGTAGTAACAAAGATCATCGGTTTATAGAAGTTGCTTGAAATGCTCGATTTGTACCGTCTTGTTACTTATGTACACTAAAGTAACTGAAAGCATAAGCTACCATCTCGTTCTTCTGCCATGATCTCTGAGGAGCCCGTCTTCACAGGCAGAGTGAGACCTGCTAGCAGGGACTTTAGCTGCACCAGCTCTGGATTCTCTGAGGCAAGCCCCCTACAACAGACAGAAGAAAAGAGAGTTGTATTCACAATTGTAACTGTAATACACAGTCACAGATACAAAAAAATCATACATTTTTAACAGCATGTAAAAGCATGTCTTACTGAAGGCCGCTGGAGTGCTTCTGAAGAAAGGGCACAGCGGCAGCTGCATCGTGAGTAATGTATTTCTGAATGAACTGCACAAACTTGTTAATGATTGGCATACGGGATAACCTCCTGAAGTTCTGCAGGGAACACAGATATCTTATGATTTATGAGTCATAAACCCTTTTCATATTTCAAGTTCTCTGGACTGGGTTCTGACTGGATTCTGTCACAGTGTAAAGACAAAAATGCAATCGACATACGATATTCAATAAGTGCACACAAACACAGAGTCTAAACTCATTATCTCACCCATGTCTGTTTCATGGCTATTTTTGGCGAGGTGAGTTTGGCGACTGAACGAGGTTACAGGACAAAGTGATGCTGACATAATGTGTTTTACTGAGCATGCCATGTGTTCATACGATCACATTCACAATGTATATAACCACGTACGTACATGTACGGCTTCTATTCAAGATTTTTTGTTATTGACCAAATACTTATTTTCCACCATAATTTACAATTCAATTCTTTAAAAATCCTACAATGTGATTTCCTGGATTTTGTTTCTCATTTTGTCTCTCATAGTTGAAGTGTACCTATGATGAAAATTACAGACCTCTGTCATCTTTCTAAGTAGGAGAAGTGGCACACTCAGTGGCTGACTAAATACTTTTTTGCCCCACTGTATATGTGTGTGTATATATATATATATGTGTGTCATATCTGTGATTTATATATATATATATACACACGGGAAAAGGCTTTGAAGAACACTTTGAAGGGAGGAGCTGACTTTGTTTGCTTGTTGGGATTCACACATTACACAGCTTCCTCAAAAACATGACTGGTGTCTGATGTTTAACACATCTAACAAAAGTCCTAAAATATGTCCTGTAAATACATGCTCACACACATTTCAAACCCACACTCAATACACATTCAGAGCAGATGTTGAGTAAATGGCCCACAAACTTGCCGTGTGGTTTAGGACACAAACTTACTGTGATCTATACAGATAAACAAAACTCGGCAGAAACAGATTATGGTCAGTGCCATAACGGAAAATAGGCCTGTCATGTTTTAGAATACTGTACATGTTTGATATAACAAACATCACTGGTATATGAAAATAATACATTAATGAGAATGATAAACACGTTTGTTTTAAGAACCAGTTTTAAATGTACAGCAATTAGCAGACATTCTTATCCAGAACAAAATGATGAATACATTTCTAAGCCAGAATGTTATTGAGGTACCATTTTGGACAACAGGAATGACTTTGTTTTTCACAAATTTTTAACCTCTTAAACCCCAAACCAGAAGGCAGAATTTAGCCAGATATCTATACCTAACACGGATGTAGTAAATACATTCTTGTATTTAAGAACAACATTCGAAGCAATGACATGAAGAGTTGGGCATGCATTATTAAAATATATTTTCAAACTTCTTGGCTTACTTGTTTAGCTGCATTAGCCTTGCAATTGCAGTACAAAACTAAAGAAGCAAACCATGTTATGGCTAATAGAAGTATTTTTCAAAACGTTTTGCTAGGGGAAGTCTACACACAACTCCAAGTGATCCAGTTCTATTAAGATGTCAGAATAACTGCTAAGGTTCCTCTCACATGCCCCTGAAATCCTGTAATCCTGTCATACTGACATTAAATGCAAAACTATCTCTAGATCAGCATTCCGGCTCAGTCGAAATACCAGCGCAGTACCTGCAAGACTTTGATAAAGGACAGCAGGCAGTCCTGCAGCGCCCTCTGGTGGTCTGGGTGAAAGATGCGCGGTTGGAGAAGCTCCAGGATGGCCAGTACATCACTGAAAAAGGTCAGGTGGTGATGCTGCCTGAATTCTTTCAAGTTCAGGTGGATCACCGGCCATGGTAAGCGAGCAGCAATCATTGGCAGATTTCTGGAGAGACATCACTATGATATAACCTCAAGCCCAATACCATTTGACTATTTTGTTAGAAATAGAAACTTTACAGAGCCATTATTTTGAGAAGGTTAATATAAGAGTGTGAAATTTTGGAAAACTATGGCAGACCTAAGCAGAAGCACAGGATGGGACACAGCAAGCTTCCTACAGGCCAAGGTTGCGTCAGACGCACGACCCTCTGATTTGGATTCTCCAGTATCGGCCATAAGAGTGATGAGACGATGCACCAGAACGTCCAGCTGTGTAAAAGCAAACACACAAATATTTACATTTACATTTACAGCATTTAGCAGACGCCCTTATCCAGAGTACTTTCAAATGGTACAGTCTTACAATTCAAGCAATTGTGGGTTAAGGGTCTTGCTCAAGGACCCAACAGTGGCAGCTTGGCAGACGTGGGATTTGAACCCTGGACCTTGTGGTCCAGAGTCCAGTACCTTAACCACTAGGCCACCACAGTCCCATATATCCCAAATATCCCAAATATCCATATAACCCTCATGCTCTGTTTTCTACTGTCACCAGTGGATGTCCAATTTCACTAACTTTAATTCAAAATTCGGTTCATGTGTGTAGGGAGCTTTAAACACAGCTCAACCACTCGTCGGTTTGTTTATGAGCCCGAATTTGACAAAACTAACAAAGGCAAAGAGGTTAAAGCTAAAGGCCAGGCACAAGCCAGTGGCCCCTGCTATCTTTCTTTAGCAATGAAGAAGTTTCCATTAAAAGAAAAGTTGAACAAAATGTGTCTGTATGCTGTAATTTATCATTCTTAGATAGAAAGAAAATCGGAATCAGCAGACCATATATAAGCAAAATAATCATCAATCGGAAAATTGCAATCAGTACATTTCTAATTACAACTTTACAACTATAAGCCTTAGTTTTAAATGCACTGTATCTAAACAATCAGAATAAGTATGACATACAGAGTAGGGGTCTACAATAATATCTTAATTGTTATTTTAACGATGTGCAAGCTGACATTATGAACTACAACAACAACTTTGCAAAAAAAGATCAAAAACACGGCGTAAGAGTTCACATATTCACTCCGTCTTGTAGCCAGGTAGGATAGACTGAGTGCATACAGCGTGCTAGCACCACAAATCAAGCTAGGGTTCTAACTAAAAACGCATCACAGAAATTAAAAATGTGCCAGGACCCAAAATAGGGACTCCACCAGCCTCACAGTCAACATAGTTAGATTTAATTTCTAACTCGTGCTCCCTCACATGGAAGTGGTTAGGCTCTGAAAAGATGGATTATGCTCATAAGATGACAATCTGCTGGAATTCAGTTGGCATTACAGACAGCTCAACTGACTTATTCCACCATCTGCATAAAATAACCACCGTGCAGAACATGAAGATTCTGACAGACTTCTGGAGTCAGCTGATCACAACAGGCTTAAACCAGCCACGTTACCAAAACATTCAATGGCCACAGAATCAAATTTGCATTCCTAACCTAAACAACAAAGCCAAAGAGGAGTCCACAAGAGACCCTGGAGAATCTGAAGAGATTTCCTTGTCTGCATCTCACTTCTCTTGAAGTATCATAGGACAAGACGCTGTGCTATTACCCTAATAGAGGTTGGACATTTTATTTAACTGAATTAGCACTTTCTTTGAGATCCTTTTCAAAGCATCTGTTTGGCTGTTGAAGTTTTGAGAGCAGCCTGAGCAATACCTTACAGGAGCTTCCATCAGTGGCCGCCTCTCCACTCAAAGCAGCATCAGGTAGGCGAACGTGCTGGATGACCTCAGGGAACTGAAGATACATCTGCAGCAGCAGATTCTCACACCTCCTGCTCATCACACTGCAAAGCATGCAAAGCACAGTTTTAAACAACGGTCAAAATGTCCATGTAGACACCTGGGGCTGTATTCATACAGATTCTAAGAATACTCTTAGAGAGCTCCTAACTTGGCTTTAAAACTCCTAGCTAGGACTTTTACCTTAAGAGCAACTCAGAAGTAATCTGAGAGCAACTCTGCACAAGGAGAACACAAAAACTTTTATCCCAAAGAGGACATGGGCTTAACCAGGTTGCCAGGTATGGCATTCTTTAAGAGACTCTCTCACTCTCAGTATGTCTCATTCTCTGTATCTCTCTGTCACTCATACACAAACACACTCTTAATTAAAATAAAAGAACACAACATAAACTGCTGCCTGGTCCAAAGCCTACAAGTCAGCCATTGTTTTAAACCAGTGGTCCAAAACAAACGGGGGGGGGGGGGGGGGGGGGGGGGGGGGGCGCAGCAAGGCACAGGCAATGTTGTGAAAATAAGTTGAAAATGGTGAATGCTGCTACACAGTAGAACCTTAAGATAAACCTTGCATGTCACTTATAATAATTCCACTATAAAGGTAATTAGTTTTCATCCAAATTCGTCCAGTTTGTTCCGAAATGTTCGTCCAGTCAAATGAACTGAGTATTGAGTATTATAATCTGTAGACAAATAACTTCATATAGCAAGGCACGCAGAAACACGCTGAAGCGAAGTGGCTCAGCAGCTTCATCCCCTCGGAGAAAAAACTGTTCTCATGGGTCGAGTTTGACCTGAAACGTTCTGCAAAGTTTGCAGGGAATATCCTAACAAGTCACAGAAAAGTGGTTCTTTTTTGTTGGAACAAACAACTAAGAAAACAGTCACTCAAGTGTTACGATAAACCGCCGCGAAAAAAGCCGTTAGCATGTGTGCATACGACGGATGAACACAACACAGCATATCACACAGTTAAAAGACAAAGAACTATCAAAGACTATCCATTATACATGTAATTAATAACTTATAAACGCAAGTCAAAACAACAAGATCATTTATAGCTTTAACGTGAACGTATTTCTAATAAAATGGACATAACCCAGGAAAAAATGTACTGTGAAATTTGACAGTAGAACCATGAAGTGGCCAAATTACCACCAAAATACATAGTATGTCTGTGAAATAATTCATGGTCAGTTCATCGTCCATCAAGTTTACAGTTGTACTATGAAATTTCACAGTAGAACCATGAAGTGGCCAAATTACCATCAAAAATTCATAGTAGAACTGTGAACTTCATGGGCAAACTGTGAAAGTTCACATTAAAACTGTCAAGCAATTCACAGTTTTACTATGAAAATTCAAAGTACATTTTTTCCTGGGACATTTTTTCCTGTAGCAATAATTTGAGCAGTTTAGTTGGTGAGCTATGAAGTTTTATGGGAATCTTGCAACAGAAAGAAAATAAGTGAAAGTATATTGCGAGACCATACACGTGCTTTAAGAATAAACAACCTTAATTAAATATATTAGCTCGTGTGCTTAATTATATGTGAATAAAACTTTTAAATACAAAGATTTGTTCGGGACAGTAGATATTTGGTTTGGGTAATGAACTTTCTGGTCACTTGCCTGGCAAGCCAAGCTGGAAAAGTTCATTTTGAATGCCGTTTGTTTCATGTGTTTTATTCAGCAAGACGTTTTGTAGAAGTTACGGTGTTAATTCCAGTGGTGTTTGGAAGAAAAAGACGTATACGTGTGTTGGAGTGGAGTGTCGGGCTTGAAAATACTCTTATTTACAAAAGGGGGGTGTGGCAGAAAAGGGAAACCACTGTTTGAGACTAACTGAGGCTAATCAATCGCTCTCTAACATTATATATGCCAAAACACATCCAACATGGTTTCAAGGTCCAAATGTTTTCTCATTACTTGCTAAGAGAACCAAGCAAGTGTATGGCTGCAGAACTGTAGGAACATGCATTTATACATAAACAGAACATTAACAATCCTAGCTTTCTGTTAAGACTACATGGAATCCAAACACACTCTAGCTCATTACAGATCCTATAATTGTGTGTGTGTGATTGGTGTGGTGAGATGGTAGATTAGCCTGACTTGAAACGTTGTGATTAACTTTGCATGTCTGACCTTCAACGTCAAACCCTTTCTCTCATTACGGAGCTTTAATTACCAAAGGCATGATGATGAAACAGGCGCTGGCCTTTCTTACAGGGAACTGCCCTGTGCTGTTAAACATCATCTGTCAACTCACGAGAAAAGAGGCAGGAGAAATAATCCTCTTAGCCTTCATCACTCTGTGGTGAACAACTCCCTGAGATCAAAGCACAGAACTTCAAATTCATATAGCTCTATACAAGAACCAGTTATGCAGTGTGGCCGGTTTCCTATCTACTGTTTGTGGTAGAAGGTGCAATGGTGGCAAATGAGACGATCTACTGTTCACTTATCTACATTATAAGAGGAAGGGAGCTAGAGCTTTAACTGCTGTACAAGTAAGTACAGCTAGAGTGTACACAGAAACCCTGTGGAGTCAAAAGGTGCCTCAGAGGTGCCCGAGGTTGTTTGACATGGCTTGACATATGTACATTTTTCACTGACATTTTTGAAAAGTGTGTACTGGTGTAGCGCAGTAGTCAGGGTGACATCTTTCCTCTACCTAAACTTTCATTTTATTAATTATTATTAATTACAAGGTAAAGTGCTAGAGGAAACACACTGTGAAGACATTTGACTCTTATTTACACACAAGTACGTATGGCAAGAAACACCCCACAGAGTGATCATGGTAGAGAGGCAAAGCACCACCCAGCAAAAATAAAAAAGGAAAAAGCAGGTCAATCAGAAATATATCAGCACCACAAGATCACGAGAAAAACATTAAATGTACAGTGGGGCAAAAAAGTATTTAGTCAGTCACTGATTGTGCAAGTTCTCTGACTTGGAAAGATGAGAGAGGTTTGTAATTTTCATCATAGGTACACTTCCACTATGAAAGACAAAATGAGGAAAAAAAATCCAGGAAATCACATTGTAGGATTTTTAAAGAATTTAATTGTAAATTATGGTGGAAAATAAGTATTTGGTCACTCACAAACAAGCAAGATTTCTCACAGACCTGTAACTTCTTCTTTAAGAAGCTCTTCTGTCCTCCACTCGTTACCTGTATTAATGGCACCTGTTTGACCTCGTTATCTGTATAAAAGACACCTGTCCACAGCCTCAAACAGTCAGACTCCAAACTCAACAATGGCCAAACCAAACAAGCTGGCAAAGGACAACAGGAAGAAATTGTGGGACACTGCAGCAGTCTGAAGAGTTAATCTACAATAAGCAAGCAGGTTGGTGTGAATAAATTCCACTGTGGAGCAATTGTAAGACATCCAAGACCACTGATATCCCCTGATCTGGCTCCACGCAAGAACCATCCCGTGGGGGTCACAATGATCATGAGAAGGGATAGAAACAACTCACGAACTACACAGAACGGGACCTGATGGAATGACCTGCCAGAGGGATTTAAAAAAAAAAAAAGACAACCTCTCCTTTCCCCTTCCCCCCTTTCCCCCCCTCCCCTTCCCCCCTCCCCCCCCCCCCCCTCTCCCCCCCCCCCCCCCCAAAGAACTCACTGTGTTTGGAGGAAGAAGAATTCTGAGTTGCGCCATACCTACTGCGAAGCATGGGGGCGGAAATCCATCTTTAATGCTTTGGGGCTGTTTTTTTCTGCAAAGGGACAAGAGACGACTGATCCATGTTAAAGGAAGAATAAAACGGGGCCATGTATCCTGAGATTTTAACCTCCTTCCATCAGTGAGCGCACTGAAAGATGGAACGTGGCTGGGTCTTCTTCCAGCATGACAATGATCCCAAACACACCGCTCGGGCAATGAAGGAGTGGGAACATCGGACTTTCAACTACCTCCACAAATTTTCTTGGCATGATTGAGTCTGGAGACTGGCAGGCAACTCCAGGACCCATAAAAAATTTGTGGAGGGAGTTGAAATGTTGCCCCAAAACATCACTGCTCTAGAGGAGATCTGCATGGAGGAATGGGCTGAAATGGCAGCTACAGTGTGTGCAAACCTGGTGAAGACTTACAGGAAACGTTTAACCTCTGTCATTGCCAACAAAAGTTATGTTATAAAGTATTGAGTTGAACCAAATTTATTGGCCAAATACTTATTTTCCACCATAATGTACAATTAAATTCTTTAAAAATCCCACAATACGATTTCCTGGATTTGTTTCTCTCAGTTTGTCTCTCATAGTTGAAGTGTACCTTTGATGAAAATTACAGACCTCTCTCATCTTTCTAAGTAGAAGAATTTGCACAATCAGTGACTGACCAAATACTTTTTTTGCCCCACTGTGTGTGTATATATGAGTGTATACATGAGTGTTTATCAGAATTTCCAAAGCCCAATGATTAATTGGCACTATCCCTCTTACTTCTGCTATAAGACTGTACAAATAAAGGCAGTTTTTGGAGGGGAGTGTGAAAGCGGTACCTGTCCCCCCACTTCTTGATGCAGTTGATGAGGTACTCGCAGACAGCGTTGACACTGTGTGGATCACTGTGGCAGCAGCTGTGGAGCAATGGTAGGCGGGACTGGATGAGAGAACAGGAGGCTTTGTCCAGCGTGCTCTCAGCTTTGCCTGTATCCTGCCAGTGCAGCTCCGACTCCCAAAGGATCAGCTCCACCAAACTGATAAGCTCATCGCTGGTCAGCTTCAACACAAACTTCTCCATACGCTTCTGAAGAGGTGAACATGATATACTGAACATGACCCGAAATAAACAACAAACCTCCATTTTTCATTCAGCAAAAATCAGCTTGAGTCAATACTTAATATACTATATTGTCGTCATTAAAACAGAAGCTAAAACAACCTTTAGGGTTTTTTAAAAATCATTATTTGTGCAAGCTGCGTCGATGTGCCAGGGGGCAGTATGTGTGCACACAGCACTCTGCTTCCTCTCCCTGCAGTTAAACACACTGAATCAGACGTTTGTTTGCGTTTTACGGCACATCAGCACAGTTGGGCTATCTATACGGCGAGGGATGGGTTAGATCACAGTCTACAGTGGTGCTTGAAAGTTTGTGAACCTTTAGAATTTTATATATTCCTGCATAAATATGACCTAAAACATCATCAGATGTTCACACAAGTCCTAAAAGTAGATAAAGAGAACCCAGTTAAACAAATGAGACCAAAATATTGCAGGACTGATCAGCAGTTACAGGAAACGTTTAGTTGCAGTTATTGCTGCACAGGGGGTGCAGGTCTACAATTTTCTTCCTGGTGTCCTTCAACAGCTCTTTGGTCTTGGCCATGGTTGAGTTTGGAGTCTGACTGTTTGAGGCTGTGGACAGGTTTCTATTATACTGATAACGAGGTCAAACAGGTGCCATTAATACAGGTAACAACTGGAGGACAGAAGCGCTCCTTAAAGAAGAAGTTACAGGTCTGTGAGAGCCAGAAATCTTGTTTGTTTTTGGGTGACCAAATACTTATTTTTCACCATGATTTACAATTAAATTCTTTAAAAATCCTACAATGTGATTTCCTGGATGTTTTTTCTCATTTTGTCTCTCATAGTTGAAGTGTACCTGTGAGGAAATTACAAACCTCTATCATCTTTCCAAGTAGGGAAACTTGCACAATCAGTGGTGACTAAATACTTTTTTGCCCCACTGTATATCGAGAGGCAGGTATCGTATCGAAAGTCATTTAACTCGGGTAGTTTGGGACTACAGGGACAGCAGTTTCTGTACTGTATGTTTACAGTTACCTTGCCTATTTAGTCAATACCACCACAACATAATATCCCATACAGCTTCGCTACCCAATATGTAATATACGTACACAAAATGAATATGGCGTTTTGGATTAATGTCAAATTCACCAGCATGTATCGCGAGGATGCTACCATCTGCCAAACACCACAGACAAAGGTTATTAACTGGCAGGTATCCGGTACTACTGTGGTGAGTAGTCTTAATTTTCTTAAATGGCTAAGTTCTTTACCTGTGGAGTTTTCTGGTCTCGGCCTTGCCAAATACGAGGAATATGACTGCAGGCCCCAAGGAAAATCCAAAGCTGAGGAAAGGGTTCCACCCTGGAAGAACAACAGCACTTTATTATGCACTGCCATTATACAAAGCATTAGAGTGCAGCTGGTGGAGTGGAAGCTCATATTCTCACCTGTTCTCTCTGGGCTTGTTGAGCAGCGTAGAGAGACAATGGTGCAAAGTGTTCAGTTAGACGATGTGTAAAGCAAAACGCCAGCGGTACGGCCTGTACGAGGGGGCTGGATGGACACCAGAGGCGTTACCCTGTTCACACACAAGCACACAGGAAAAGAAAATACTCTAACTAGAACAGTGAAAATTCTGGAATGCGACCGGATTTGCTCACACATACTGAACAGATACCTCGTTTACCGAAAAGAGTAATTTCTGCTGGAGGTCCGAGCACACGGATGTCACTTCAGGGTCAAGCAGCTCGAGCCAGTCGACCAACAGTCCAGAGCTGGAGCCGGCCCTCTTCCATTCAGAACTGCAGCAGACAGACACAAACACTCTTAAAACGGACCAATATGGCTCAAAGCTAGTTCTTCTGTTGAATAAAACCAAAGGGAACGGCACAGAAATATGCAGACGGCAATAAAAAAAGCAGTGTTTACTTTCCATTACAGATGCACTTTGTACATTTTTCTGAGTTCACCCAGAACGTGCTTTATTTTATTTATGGTTTTAGTCGGCTGATGGTTTTGAGGCTGATGTTTGTCTTTGCGCCTTGTCATCTCAAGTCCCATTGTTTTGTCTGCTCTTTTATATTTTTGTGTGTGTGTTTTGAAAAGACAAAATAAAATACTTCAATATTTAAATGATTTAAATACGTTTGGTGCAGGACTAAATACATCGAACACGGCCCGGGCAGGATGTCTGTCCCCCCGAGCCGCTTTCATTCATTGCTTTTATAAAACCACTCATTTTATGTTTTCTGTTAGTATAACCTGCACTTTTAAGTCTTCAGTGGGAAACTCAAAGCCCTACGAAGTTATACCTGAACCTGACCTTATGGCATCAAATAATCTAGCTACACTTTCATTGCTCTATCCTGCTCAGGATGGTATCCTTGGCCTATCCCAGTAACCTAGACGCCTGGTTCAAACCCAGAAGTTGCCTGTGAGGCACCCGACACTACTAAACTGTGGACACCAGCCCAAATGATATTAGGTGCAATGAAAGCATTCAGCAATTGGTTTAAGGAGGGGAAAGTGCAGGAAAGACCCCCCCTTACGTGCCTTTTTCCTAATATCCAAACCATCTAGTTGGTGAAATCACCAGATTCAAGCAATTCTAGTACAAGTTGCTGCTTTTCACAAAAAAAAAAAATAAACTTTCAGTATCTTTAATCAACGTTCAGGTCTCTGGTTAAAATGGGCTGGAATTAGTCCCTTTGCTTTGTTAAAAAGGGCTGGATACTGTTTCACCCCGACAATTCTAATATCAGGATGGAATTATTAGTGAAATCCACCATGGGAAATCCCAGCACCGTCTCATTGGGATCAATCAGGACAGCTTAACGTTTTAATTTATGCCTCCCAACTTCACCTTCACCTTTACTCTCTACTGAGGTCTCCTGAGTCTCCCTTAGCAGCAGTGAGATCACCATGGCTAAAACAGGTGTCCCGGCTGACGGTGCCGGGGCTCCCGTCTCCATGCCGACAGTCATGAGCAGGGAGAGAAGCAGTTCCTCCAGGTATGGGATTTCACTTCACCTCTAAAACGTCCCTGTAGGACTAGCAGACGAACACAACACACCACACACACACACACACACCACACACATCACACACAACACACACACACAACACAATGCTGTTTCCATTGTGTCATTCTCCAGGCTGCTTTTTTTGTGGAAAACAACTTTAGAACAAAAAGCTCAGCGCCAATCCCACACGTAAAAACACAGTTCCGCTGTAATAGCGTTCTCCTCTCTAGAAAACCTTTGCCCAACACCCCTCTTCACCCCAAAAAAAAAAAACAAAAAGAAGTAACCAAAAAAAAGCCCTTTATAGCTTTCATACAATAACAGTGAAGGCAAACGTGGCTTTCCCTGGACATAAACAAGTCTAAAGAGACCTTAGGGGATTTTTTTCCCCAGTATGTGGCTGTTTTAATGTTGGTTTAGTTTCAGATGTCACAGGCCAAAGTCATAAAAACAAATAAACATACTGCCACAACTCAGAACACACAGGTCTGGAGAAAGTGAGTAATCCGGGTTATCTGCTCTGACAGCAACAAACAAAGCTAGAACACATGCTGTGAAGACAGCAGTTACAAGTCTACATCCGCTCACCTGAAGCTGCTAATGTATGGGCGTTACATTAGGGTTCTACTTCTCACACTAGTACTCTTATATACTCCTGCTCATAACTGTAGTGGCTGAAGAGATACAGGTTTCACACTGTTTTTTGCCGACCTGCACAAATTCGAACGCAATTCTTTCTTCAATAAGAAGAAACATCAAAGCAAAGTTCCTGCCTAGCATTGATTACATCATTTTATTTTGCAATGTTCTGATGGGAAACTGCTTTCTTGACTGATGTCATTTGTAAATCAGGAATTTGTCTGTTTGTGTGGTAACAGAAGTATTGCATCTAAAGAGCATTACACTTGTAAGATGGGGTTCCTCAGAAAACACTGAGAACAAGTGGGGCTGTGGTGGCTTGCGGTTAAAGTTCTGGACCATAAACCAGAAGATTCAGAGCTCAAATACCACCTCTGCCAAACTGTCACTGCTGGGTCCTTGAGCAATGCTCTTAAGCCATAATTGCTTGGATTGTATCAGTATCAGTTCTAAGTCGCTCTGGATAAGGGTGTCTGCCAAATGAATACATGTATAATGAAATAACCTAAACAGATAAAACTCCTCTCTAAACCCAACCAGGGATGTATGGGTCCTATAACTAATATTAGCCTGCTCTTGTACAGTTGACCAAAATCTATTTGTCCTGACAGTGGTGATGCTATTAAGCATAAGGAATGTCTGGATGCAGGTCCACATTTCCCAGGTTTACATTCACAGCATTTAGCAGACGCCCTTATCCAGAGCGACTTACAATTGATACAGTCTTACAATCCAAGCAGTTGTGGGTTAAGGGCCTTGCTCAAGGACCCAACAGTGGCAGCTTGGCAGAGGTGGGATTTGAACCCCGGACCTTCTGGTCCATAGTCAAGAGATGAAAAGAGTGCTTGGAAATGAGTGCTTGGTGCTAGGCACTATTGAACAAGTGCATATTGTTGTGATTTTAAAATCACAGGAGAAGGAAACGCATACCAAAGAACTATTTATGGTTATGTAATCAATATTTCGCCCAACTGAAATCACACATCACTTGAAATAAAAATGTCTTATGAAAAAGGTCTTATTTTAGTTTTAATGTGTGCAAGTTCCCTAAAAACAAGAAAATAACTTGCATTGATTGCAAATACAAGACATTTTTAGTAATGCCATGTGAAAAGTAGCAAATAACATGAAACCAATATTACCATGTGCATATCCTTCACATTACAGTAGGAAATGGAGTCTGTTATTTCTTCTTGAATCCTTGTTAAATTAAATTTAAAGCTGCTTTGTGGAGGCACTTGGTTGCTGGGCACTTGTCAGTCTCTGTCTCTTTTTTCATATTGGGTAACGTGATTGGTCACGGTAACGACTGGACATTGGTCACGGAAACCTTTCCCTCAGGGTTTACATCTGACTTCTTTTTGTCGTGTCATCTTCTCTAAAGCCAAAAAATAGTTCAATACGACAGACACAGCACTCTTTTTTGGTACAAGCTACTTGCTGTGCAAGTTGCTTCCAAGTCTCTGAACCGACAGGGCTGAGTCACATGACTACACACAGGGGTAGTTAATTTTTTTATTATTTTTTTTTAAGTACATAAACTCGTACAGTGGGGAAAGTATTAACATGGGCAAAACTACATCAATTAAAGATTCTGAATGTTGCATTCGATTAATAATTGCTCAGCTCATTATTTAGTGACCTTATAATGAATATGGTGCTGAATTAGTTTTTGAAAAACAATCCTTAAATAGGCTTATTGAACCGTGTGGGTTCTGCTAGGCAGGGCTGACTTACCTTTCTTGACAAGTTCTGGCTCTGCATTGCAATTTTCTCCAGCTTTCAGTGAGGCAATAACGCCTTTCACGGCCACCTCTATATCCCGTCTGTAGGCAAGAGCCTCTGCCAGGTGCAGGAATCCAGTACGTACTGATAAAATAAAAATAAAAATTCCATAAAATCCACCAAAGGTCCAAATAAAGTTTTCTTAATGTGATCAGCACATAAGCCCTTTTTGACAACTCACAATAACTTGCATGAACCTTTATAAAAGCTCAAACTCTGATTCAAGTGACCTACAAACCTTAACATATGCATTCCTTTAAGATTTATATTTAACAGTCAGGCAGACTCACTGTTAAGCGACAGTTTTTTGTAGAGATTAGGTTAAGACCCTTTCTAGGCTTACTGAAAGAATCATGCCAACTGACTTTGTAGACCCGTTCCACAACGCCTTCCAAGTTGGGCACTATAAGGAATTTAACGTCACTGCTGTCCTAATAATAAGTAAGCAAAAAAAGTGTTTAAAACTTAAAAAAAAAAAACTTATGTCACTTGCCTGTCAATCTATCTGACAGCTTATATCTTGTAGAACAAGCCTTTATAATGTCAAGCATTTTTTAATTACTTTCTAATTCTCACTCCCTCACATGCCCCCGCACTCACTCACTCATGACTCAAGCTGATTTATGAGACTTGATTTGGGTATAAAAGGACGCCTTCACTTATATGACAGATGACTCTCAACCAAAGGCTGATGTGAAGGTGCTGCGCACTGAAATGATTGCTGAATGAAGTCGCTTCTGTGCCCCAGCCCTGGTGCACTAATTAGAACAGCAGATTATGTTCCATTAGGGTTCTCTTCTGTTCCAATAATAGTAATACATATAAAATATACACAGTGGTACCTCGGTTCTTGCTGCTAATTCGTTCCAGAAGGCTTGTCGAGAACCGAAAACGACGAGCAAATTTTTCCCTTAAGGAATGATGTAAATTGAATGAATCCTTTCCAGACCCCAGAAAATCCACACTGTATAAGCATTATATGCATTAGTGGGGTTGTATTGTACAGGTGCTCCCTGATTTACGAAGGGGATCCGACAAACTCATAACATGTTAAATGTAACATGAACTGGGGAGTTTAACCAATGTTTGGTATATCATAAAGAAGACCAGGCTTCTTACTGGCCACCTTAATGACTGCAGTTACATTATGGCGCCTGTAGATGGAGATTCATCCTCATGATAAGGAAGTAGGTTAATGTTTAAAACATTTAAATTGATCTACAAATGGCCATTCGTAACACAGAGCATATTTTATAATAAAGTGATGAAAAATGTCATGTAATTTAGTGAGTAATGAATTGAAAGTGCAAAACACCTACTCTTTAGGTTAAACTCGTTCTGGAGCATTCAACTGCTGTTTTGCTTTCAGTTTCCTTTCGGTTCGCTCTCTAATCCCTTTAGGACCCATGGAGATTTATTTGCACTAAGAATACAGTACTCTAGATGTAAAAATTAAGAAAAACACAATAAACACAGCACAGATCTTCCCTGAGAGAGAGCTACTGTGAATTTGAATCACAGAATCGAGTTACAACTCGTACAAGTTTAAGCAAGTGTGAGTACCGAGCAACAAACAAGGACCGAGACAAAGTCTCACTCCTCTCACACAGCGATCATCTTCATGTGTTCGCCTCAATGTTCCACCCTTGCAAATGTCATTCTGAGCTCTTGGTTTGGAGAACCAACCCTAGAGAGGGTCCCAATGCATCACAGGGTACAATTACACTCACACACACTGTAGACGCTAGAGGTGTGAGGGTGCATCGTGACAGGACCCTGACCAAGGATGAAGAGGATAAGACAATGAATGATTTCACTCAGTTATTTAATATAATGGTGAAGCTACAATACAGCACTTAGAATTTTAAACCTATTTCTAGTCATTTCTTTTAATATCGAGAGTAGTTTTATTGCTGTTTAAAAGCTTATAATACTGTACAGTGGCGCTTGAAAGTTTATGAACCATTTAGAATTTTCTCTCTTTCTGCATAAATATGACCTAAAACGCCATCAGATTTTCACACAAGTCCTAAAAGTAGATAAAGAGAACCCAGTTTAACAAATGAGACAAAAATATTATATTGGTAATTTATTTATTGAGGAAAACTATCCAATATTACATATTAGTGAGTGGCAAAAGTATGTGAACCTTTGCTTTCAGTATCTGGTGTGACCCTCCCGTGCAGAAATAACTGCAACTAAACGTTTCCTGTAACTGTTGATCAGTCCTGTACACCGGCTTGAAGGAATTTTAGCCCATTCCTCCGTACAGAACAGCTTCAACTCTGGGATGTTGGTGGGTTTCCTCACATTAACTGCTCACTTCAGATCCTTCCACAACATTTCGATTGGATTAAAGTCAGGACTTTGAATTGGCCATTCCAAACCATTAACTTTATTATTTTAACCATTCTTTGCTAGAACGACTTGTGTGCTTAGGGTTGTGTCTTGCTGCATGACCCACCTTCTCTTGCGATTCAGGTCATGGACAAATGGCTGACATTTTCCTTTCGAATTCTCTATTCTCAGTTCAAGAAAGTCATTGTTTCCATCAATGATGGCAAGCGTTCATGGCCCAGAGTAGCAAAAACAGGCCCAAACCATGATACTACCACCACCATGTATCACAGAGGATATGGTTCTATGTGGGAATGGAATGCAGTATTTTCCTTTCTCCAAAACCATAAGGCTTTTCTTTATTAACCAAAAGTTTCATTTGTCTCATAAGGACACAAAACATTCTTCCAATAGCCTTCTGGCAATGCACGCAATTGTTGTTCAGTGTTCTTTGATGGTGGACTCATGAACCATTAACATTAGCCACTGGTGGGAGATGGACTTCAGTTGAGTCAGAAAGTTACCCTTGATGTCCTTTCTGTGACCTAGCCGACAAACTATTACACGCTTTGCTCTTAGAGTGATCTTTGTTGGTCGACCACTCCTGGGGAGGGTAACCATGATTCAACAATGATTGAATTTCCTCCATTTGTACACAACCAACTCTTTAGAGATGGTTTTATAACCTTTTCCAGCCTGATGAGCATCAACAACTTTTTCTGAAGTCCTCAGAAATGTCCTTTGTTCGTGCCATGATACACTTCCACAAACATGTGTTGTGAAGAGCTGACTGATAGATCCCTGTTCTTTAAAAAAAACAGGGTGCCCACTCACACCTGATTGTCATCCCATTGATTGAAAACACCTGACTAATTTTCACCTTCAAATTAATTGCTTAATACACATACTTTTGCCACTCACTAATACGTAATATTGGATAATTTTCCTAAAAGACCAACTAGAATATTTGTGTCTCATTTGTTTAACTGGGTTCTCTTTAACTACTTTTAGGACTTGTGTGAAATGTAGAAAATAAAGGGTTCACAAACTTTCAAGCACCACTGTATAAATACACATTCTGCAGAAACCATACTTTTGAATTTAGATTTTAGAAATGCTGTAGTCGAGACCATCATTTTATTTTTAATTTTCAATACATTAATCAAAATATAGTGGTGCCTCAGTTCTTGACCACCTCGCTCGACTCATTTCAACCGAAACTCGATCCAGGATTCAGTACACAGTGATTCAGATTCACAATAGATCTTGTTCATTGGAGGACTCTGAAATGTTCACTGTGTTTTTTCTTCAGTTTTATATCTGCAGTACAATACCATATTCTTAGTGCAAATAAGTCTCCATGGGTCCAAAAATGGCCAACCACAACGAAACCAGGAACTGTATCCTCTTGGCTTTCAGGCTGAGAGGTTTGCATTAGCAAATTCACCAATAGAGTAAGTGTTTTGCTCTTATTTTTCACTTTCAATCCATTGTTGACTAAATGACATTCTATACAAGCGTATTATAAAAAAACTTTGTGTTAATGATTTTGTTCAACTGTAGGTTAAATGTAAGTGTTAATGTTTAATAGGTTCTTCTATGACAGAGAATAGACGATATTAAACTCATCAGTTCATGATACATTTAACTTACCATGGATTTGTTAGAACATATCCCCATTGTAAATCAGGTAGCACCAGTACAATACAACTCTATTACTGCATATAATGCCTTATACAGTGTGGATTTTTTGAGGGTTTAGAATGGATTCATTCAATTTACATAATTCCTTATGGGAAAAATGTGCTTGGTACTTGTTTTCGTTACTTGACAAGCCTCTGGAACTAATTAACTGTATTACATGAGATATCCAACATTTTATCATAAAACAAACTTTGTTAATGATTTTTTCCAACTGTAGTTTAGTGCAAGTGTTGTAAAGTGTGTTTAAGGTAGACTACACTATTTACACTATGATATATATATATATATATATATATATATATATATATATATATATATATATATATATATATATATATATATATATACACACACACACACACACATCTCTCTCTCTCTCTCTCTCTCTCTCTCTATATATATATATATATAACAAAGAGGTGACGTGTACAACGTCAAGCGTGTTGTAAAAGAAAATAAGTAACAAGCGTTGCTCACCATCACTGACGTGATGTTTGTGAGCATATTGAGCCACCAGAGACTTCAGCTGGTTCTTAAGAGGACCCGCTTCTAGCGCAGAGCTCTCCAGCCACGTCAACATCTGCATGACCACCTTAAAGAAAAGTGACCCAAATGCCACGTCCTGAGGTGCCAGCCGCTGTCAGATACAGAGACAGAAATGTCAGATTAACTTACTATTCACATACTGGTGCAATACGGGATCATTTGAATACAGTCTTGTACCTGGTACAGGTGCAGCTGGCGTAGGAGGGGGCATGAGAGGGCGTGGCAATGATGCATGGCCACGACTAGCTGTCCAGCATGAGTGGACCCGAGCAGGGCTGCCAGGGCCTGCAGAAGACGTGCAGCAGCACCGCCCTGCTGGCTCATGCCCTGCCGTGCCCTTAGCACTTCCTGAGCCAGAGCCTGCTGCAGGGCCAGAGCAAGAGGGCGGGCAGGGGGTGCGGGCCAGCGGGGGTCCACCTTGAGAGGAAAGAGCTGCACACAAAACACACACGCAGTCTGATACACATGCAGAATGTGATCTCTGGGAATTCCACATTATAACCCTGCTTAACCTGTCATCGTCACCGGCGGGAGGTGCTCTGGAAAATAATTTGGCCATTCAGGAAACCTCAATGGGAACAACAAGCTAACCCATGAACAACAGTCACTTAAAGGGTGAAAAAAAGCCATAAGAGCATCACTGACAACAACTAAAGCTACGTTTACACAGCAGGTAAAAGTGGTCCTAACCTGCTTTTCTCAGCAAATCAGATTTTCTTTACACGTGAACAGCCTAGTGTGAACAGTTCATGCTCCTAAACTGACGTGCACAAAAGAGCTACGCTTCACGTGAGCCACTCGTCCAGAGGTAAACAATCAAGTCTACAGTAACATGCACTTCAAAAAGGGCACATTATTCAGCCACGGCCATTTCTTTGGTTTACGCCCTTTCCTGTTAAGCTTTTTATTTCCCTTTTTCCCCTCTTGTGGCTACGCTCAGCCAATCCTTTAGAAATTTCCTCAAACACAGAGCGGTTTTAATATTTGCCTTCTAACGTTGTTCGTTCAGAGACATCACCCAACTATTTATTTACATTCATGTCATTTAGCAGACACCCTTACCCAGAGCGGTTTACAATTGATAGAATCTTATAATCTAAGCAATTGTGGGATAAGGGTCTTGCTCAAGAACCCAACAGTGGCAACTTGGCAGAGGCGGGATTTGAACCCTGGACCTTCTGGACATTTACATTATGTACCTTACATTATGTACATTTACATTATGTACCTTATCCAGAGCGACTTACAATTAATAGAATCTTACAATCCAAGCAATTGTGGGTTAAGGGTCTTGCTCAAGGAACCAACAGGTGGGATTTGAACCCTGGACCTTGTGGTCCATAGTCCAGTACCTTACCCACTAGGCTACCACAGGGCAAGCCTGTAGGCTACTAGGTAAGCCTGTAGCCACAGTAGGCTACTACTGTCTCTGAGTGGAGTAAAAACATTTACATTTAAACTTAGTCATTTTAACAGAGCAACTTCCAATTGTGGGTTAAGGGCCTTGCTCAAGAACCCAGCAGTGGCAGCTTGGCAGAGGTGGGATTGAACCCTGGACCTCATGGACCACTACGCTACCACGTTGCTATCCTGTCACTGATTTCCCTCACTGCTGTCGCCCATTTTCCCCTCTCCTCAGCATGAATTGTATTGCATGAATTATGATCTGGCTGCTCAGAGAGTCGACTGCCACACATCGTATGCAGCAGATGGCAATACCACATATGGAAGCGGCCCAAATCAGAACTGAATACAGTGGTACCTCAGCTCTCGACCACCTCAGAACAAAAATAAAGTCTTCATGGGTCGTATAAAGGTTAGTTTATAAGAGCCAACCGAAAGCAAAACAGAAACTGAATGCTTAAAAACACAGGCTGCAGTTAGCTTAGCAGCTATGCTAGCACCCGGAGTTCATCAAGAGTGTAAGTGTTTTGCTCTTTATGAAAAAGATCAAATTTGGGCCACTTTTACCTGCTGTGTGACCATAGCCTAACTGTACAACTGACTACTGGTGCTCACCTGCAGCAGGACTTTAGTAAGATCGTCTTCAGGGCCGATGACGGACACCTGACTCACGGCTCTCATCTTCACCGAGCTTTGTGGAGTCTCCACTGTCACTTTCGCCCTGCTCACTTCTGCACTGTCTGCAACAGAGTAACGAGTACGACCTTGGAATGGTATCATCAGTACATGCATCCGGGCTGATAAATGCCCTGTAACTAAAGAGGTGAGTTGATTCAAAGTGCACAGACGACGCCGACCTCTGCGTGGGGGAAGTGAAGCGCTGAGCAGGCTGTGAAAAGTGTGGCCGCCTGTAGCACCTCTCTCATGCTGCACCTCCACTAGATGAGCCATGTAGTCTGCCAGAAAATATTTAGACTTAATGCACTCATTTTGTGTCAGTCATTAAAGACAGCCTATTATAAGTCTTTATATTTGTATTAGATACAATATTTAGCATTTGTGTCTTGACAATATACAGGGGTACCTCGGTTCTCGACCACCTCGAATTCGGTTCTTGAGGCATTTTGACTAGAAAAATGTGTGTCAGTTCCCGTTGTTTGCTCGGTACTCGGCGCACTTGCTTAACCTTGCGCGTGTCGAGCCGCGTGACTCGTTTCAAACCAAACTCGATTCACGCTTCAGTTCACAGTGATTCAGGTTCACAATAGATGCTGTCAGATGTGTTTATCGCATTTTTCTTTATTTTTACATCTACAGCACTGCATTCTTG
The DNA here is from genome assembly GCA_025084515.1 of Ancistrus triradiatus. NCBI lineage: Eukaryota > Metazoa > Chordata > Actinopteri > Siluriformes > Loricariidae > Ancistrus > Ancistrus triradiatus. The sequence goes on from JAJAGP010005154.1 coordinate 36,360, forward strand.
ATGAAAATAAGTCTCCATGGGTCCTAAAATGGTTAGTTTATAAAGAGCCAACTGAAAGCAAAACAGGAATTAAATGCTCCAGAACACAGGCTGCAGTTAGCTCAGCAGCTATGCTAGCGCCCGGAGTCCATCAACAGAGTAAGTGTTTTGCTTTTATTTATCTATTACTCACTAAATTACATGAAATTTTTTCAACACTTTATTATAAAATAAAAAAAGCTTTGTGTTAATGCTTTTATCCAACTGTAGGTTAATATAAGTGTTTTAAACATTATCTTAGTTATTATTACTTATTAGAAGACAGAATCTCCATCTACGAGCGCCATAATATACAGTGCCTTGCAAAAGTATTCGGCCCTCTTTAACTTTTCAACCTTTTGCCACATTTCAGGCTTCAAACAAAGATATGAAATTGTCATTTTTTTATGTTTAAAGCCTGAAATGTGGCAAAAGGTTGAAAAGTTCAAGGGGGCCGAATACTTTTGCAAGGCACTGTAACTGCAGTCATTTAAGATGGGCCGGAATGTACGAATAAGAAACTGACAAATAAGAAGCCAACTTAAGCCTCATCTCCGCTATGATACACCAAACATTCGTTAAACTCAGTACATATGACATTTAACTTATGATGGATTTGCTGCAACATATCCAA
>JAJAGP010005155.1:0-36974 GCA_025084515.1 Ancistrus triradiatus
ACCATGATCTACAATTAAATTCTTTAAAAATCCTACAATGTGATTTTCTGGATTTTTTTCTCATTTGGTCTCTCATAGTTGAAGTGTAGCTATGATGAAAATTACAGACCTCTCTCACCTTTCTAAGTCGGAGAACTTGCACAATCAGTGGCTGACTAAATACTTTTTTGCCCGACTGTATGTAGAGAAACAGATGGACTACAGTGTGTAATTGTAGAACTACAAAGTTCTCCTATATGGTAAACAGAGTTGATATAATGGACAGTGGGAGTAGAAACAAATGGTGGTCACAGTAATGTGATTTGACTGTGTATAAATGGTGCAGCACTCTTTTACAATGATTTAGATTTTTACCATTCTCAATGTAATATTTTTTATAAGTTACTTCTTTGTTCAAAATTTAATAGAGAGCAAATGGGGGCTGCACACCTATGTAAAAACATGCTATTTGCAAAAAGAATTGTGGGTTGCCACCCACACGCAGTTCCACCATCACGACACTGCAGTGTTCTACAATGTTCCTGTCTGCTGTGTAGGCTGTTTATTCTCTACTTAAAAAATGATGAGTAACAACAGACATTTCATGAATCTGGAGTGAAAGTAAAGCATCAAATCATAGAAATACTCAAATACAATTATTTTGAAATTGTATTTAATTACAGTACCTGAGGAAGTGTACTGTTTTTTCGACCAATGATAATAACTACATATTTTCTTTATTTTCAGCTGAGCAGAAGAGGAATCTAGAAGAAGGTATATTTTGATTTGATTAAAGACATTCTCTCTTTCTCTAATGGCTACACCTACAATGGCTGACATTTTATCAGCTCCACCTCCTGTACTGATGCACTTTGTGTAATGTACCTCTAGACTGTCCATTAGCAGTAAAAAAATCACCATGATGTAACAAATTATTTTATTATGGATATTCTCACCCCAGCAGTAACACACTGGAATGCTAGTGTTAGTGGAACTGGTCTGAGGGGATCAGCTACAGTAACGTCGTTGTTCATTTTTAACTGACTGGACCCTTTATTGGACACACCTTTTTGTACTTTGTCGGTACAAAATGTAGATTCGCTGTTAGAAACACTTGCCTTTTGTCCATAGACAGTGTGTGTTGACCTTAATATTAACAGCACTGAACTGTTTAAAACTTCCAGTTTCATTGCGATAACTGATACGCTTACACCACTATGGTAGCCTGTCCTAACACAACCATGACAGTCACTCTTGTACTGAAATCTGCATAGCAACAGTCAGTAATTTTGTATAAAGTGTAACTGATGAATTGACCAGTGAGTGCACTTACTGTATAGACTGCACACAATGCTAAAACCAGTTTTTTTGTTTCAGAGCTTCAGAGAGAGAAGCAGAATGCAGGTAAACTTGGTGTTTTGTTTCTTTTTGGGGGTAATATTGAATACTTGAACATCATGAATGAATCTCTAAATGAAACAGAGAACATCAACAAATAAACAATATACAGAAGTCATGTTTATTAAAGTAATATTTAATAAATTACTGATGAGCCAAGACTGTTACTACAGAAGGAGTAGAGATGAACACAGGGAGCAAAAGGCTTAATTAAAGAATATAAAGGTGTTATGGTAGCTCGGTGGGTAGCACTGTTGCTTCACAGCGCGAAGGTCCTGGGTTTAATACCCAGGTCGGGTGGTCTTGGTCCTTCCTTTGTGTAATTTTCACATCCTCCCCATGTCCACGTGGGTTTATTTTGGGTGCTCCGGTTTAGTCTCACAGTCCAAAGAAATGCATGTTAGGCTTATTGGTATTCCTAAAGTGGCCCTAGTTTGTGAATGAGTGTGTGACTGAGTGAGTGTGTGTGCCCTATGATGGATTGATACCTTGCTCCCTATGCCACCGGCTCTCCTATGACCCTGTAAAGGATTAAGCTGATAAGAATGTGAGTGAGTAAACAATATAAATGGTATAGTAGAGCACAGAAGAAGATGAGCAGGTGGCAGGGTTATCAGCTGATGAGTGTGTAATGAGGTGATGAGACACACCTGACAGCGGATAAGGATTTGAGTGAATGTTAAGCAATGTTAGCAACGAACACAAACTTTAGCCTTCCTGCTACTACAGGTGCTGAAAAAACCAACACTTACTGCGGGGTTGGCTTTAAGGTAGGGGGAAGGGGAATCGCCTTGGTTTCATTGCTGTTGTTTTGTAACATCAGCAGTTTAGTTTTATTTAAATTAATATTTTGAAAAATGTCAAGTCAAGTCAAGTCAGATTTATTTATGTAGCGCTTTTTACAATGGAGCATTGTCTCAAAGCAACTTTACAAGTTTAGATAATCTCCTAATAACTACGTCCAATCCCAAATTGAGCAAGCCTAGGGCGACAGTGGCAAGGACAAACTACATAGTTCTAGAAGAAAACCTAGGGAGACCAGACTTCAAAAAGGGACCAAAAATACATTGGGAGGCGGCGTTAGATGTAATCTAAGAGCGAGCTAAAGTCATGGAGTCAAAGTTCGAATAAAATGTGAAGTATGCACATCGACATTAAGTGGCCCAGGTATGATGATAAATCTAAGAGCAAAACTAAAGTCATAGAGTCAAAGTTCGAATAAAATGTGAAGTATGCACATCGACATTAAGTGGCCCGGGTATGATGGGGCTGGAGCTGATGACGGAAGCAGCTTGAGTGGAGCTCCAGCAGATGAACTGTCACGCGCCACCGCAGCGCGCACCGTGCACTGACCAATCAGGAAGCCCCACGGCGATCGCGCTGATTGCGCTCAGCCGTGAGGCTTCTCATAAAAGCGCGCCCGGGAGAGAGACTGTTCGCGGGTTATTGATTATGTTCGTGGTTACTGTCGATCGCGTCCATATGCGTCTTACCTTGATGTGGTTTTCCGCTGCCAATCGCGTCCCTACGCATCTCACCGCTCATCGCATCCCTACGCGCCCTGCTTAGTATCAGGTATCGTTTGTTTCATTCATTTCCGTGTTTTGGTTTATTTCCACCCGTTTTGCGCCCCCTACGTGGTTTCTGTTTCCTACCTGTTTTCGGTTTTGTTTCACACCCGTTTTGCGGCCTCGGCTAAGTTTTAAATCCCTGCATTCGTCTCCTGTATCTCATCCGCCTCACGCCGTTACATGAACATCATGTGTGGGGCCGGAACTGCCGGAACACAGCTCGGAGAGAAAACAGAAAATGTAATTAGTTATTGATTAAGAGCACAGTGTCTATTAACAATCACTGATGCCATGTCAATCACTGATGCCAAGTGTAGCATGAGACCCCGGCAGGATTAGCTATAGCAGCATAGCTAGAAAGAGGAGAACTGGTAGGAGACACAGCCAAGAGGGATCACATGAGACATTGGCAACCCCACGAGAGGCAGAAGACAGCAACCCAACGTCTCTGATCACCATAAGACTCTTTGACTATGAACCCCCAGCTCTGCCCTTATTCTAAGGCAAGGATGCATGAGTCAAGATCACGAGGACCAAAGCCCAGTTCAGCCAGACCGCCCACCTGACACTGCTGGCTAGTGGAACAAGGCAGGCAGGCCCAAACATGGACTCCAGGACGCGGCCCCAGCGACCCAAGCCATGCATCCTGGTATTAAAATCTAGTCAAAGCCTGTGTAAATAGGTATGTCTTTAGCCTAGACTTAAAACTTGGAAAGTGTCCGAAATCGCGAACGAAAGTGGAAAGTTTTTCCATAGTTGGGGGGCCCATGTATGAGAAAGCCTTTCCCCAGGCTGTGAATTTTTTAATTATAGTAACTAAAAGCAGTCCTGCACCCTGTGAACGCAGTAGATGAGTTGGAGTGTAAGACTCTAAGGTTCACTCAGATAATGTGGGCCAGGCCATGTAGAGCTTTATAAGTTATAAGAAGTATTTTGTAATCCAATGCAGAATTTGACTGGTAAACCAGTGTAGTGATTTGATTAGAACAGGAGTGGATATGATCAAAATTTTTCTAGTTCGAGTTAGCACTCGGGCAGCTTGCCGTTTTGAAACTAACTGAAAGTTTATTTATAGATTTACTAGAGCATCCAGTAAGTAAGGCGTTTTACAGTAATCCAACATGAGTTATAAAAACATGAACAAGTTTTTCTTGCAGTCATTAAAGGAGAGATATTTCTAAGTTTAGCGATATTAATAATGAAAGGAAGCAATTCGAGTGATGCTCAATGGGCCGCAAGTCAAAGGAGGATCTGAATCAAATGTACACCTAAGTTTTTACAGATGGATCTGGGCAATACGGACAGCCATCTAGATTAGGGAATAGATGTAAAGCCAACTGTCTCTCTCAGGCCTTGGGTCCCATAATAAAACTCAGTTTTATGGAGTTAGTAAGAGAAAAAGAGAAAATAAATAACATCAATCTTTTATTCCTTACACAGTTCTCGATTTGTTGATTGTAAGGCTGTCATTAGGTTTGGCTGATATGTACAGCTGGGTATAATCTGCATAGTAGTGGAAGACTAATGCCATGTTTACGAATAACTTGAAGGCCTAGCTGGTAGCATGTACCAGAGAGAAAAAAGCGGGCCAAGCCAATGACCCCTGGGGCACGCCATACTTCATTTTGAGAGCTTAGGCCCTTAGATTATTTATATGAACAAACTGGTACCGGTCAGTTAAGTAGGATTTGAGACCAAGAAAGTGTGTTGATCCCCCTTAATTACCTACAGTATTTTCTAGTTGTTTAGTAAAACATCATGATCTACCGTGTCAAATGCTGCACTTAAAATATAACAGAACAAGAAAAGGAAACACACATCCCTGTACTGAGGACATTACAAGTCATTTAGTATACTAAGTAATGCTGTTTCCAGTACTATGAGGGCCTGCAAAAGCCTAGAAGAAAATGTTTCATTAAATTTCATCCTTTGGAGGTGGTAACTGTAGAGTGCTGATAGACGGCTTTCTAAAGATTTTGGACAGAAACGGTAGATTTGAAATTGGTCTATAATTGATATCACACAAGGGTCAAGATTGGCTTCCTTTTTTTAATTCAGCGTTTTTTGATAACAGCAGACTTAAGGGATTGGGGACCCAGAAACATAAGGTAAGAGATGAATTTAAAATAACTAACACTGGCCTCTATAACACGAGGTAATTGGATCTAATAAACATGTTGATGACTGAGACGAGGCTGATTCAGTGCGGCTAGTTCAGTATTGTTAATTGGGGTAAAAAATTCTAATCTTGATTTACAGCTAAATTGAAAAACAGATGTCTTACTAGTGCTGCATCTGAAGGTTGGCTGAACCGTTTGGTGATTGTTGATGAGCATTGAGTTTTATGGCCTAATGTTTAAAATCTATAATTCATTAAAGAAAGATATGAAATCATTACTGTTAAAATTACACCGAATGTGAGGTCACTTTCTGTGTGGGGTTTTTTGTTCATTGGAGACTGTATTAAAGAGAAAAATCCCGAGGATTATTCTTATTTTCTCTATGATTGAAGAAGAAGTATGCAGAGCTTTAGCTTTAGTGAGGGATGCTTATACTCTGCCATGCTTGTCCCTCCAAGCAATCTTAAACACCTCCAATTTATGATGTCTCCCATTGCGCCTTAAATGCCGTTGTTCTTTGTTTAAGGTACGGGTTTTGGTATATACCATGGTGCTAGCCCTTTGTTCCCTAATACGTTTGACCCTAGAGAGGGCAGTTGTGTGCCAGGGGTGTGCGAAAAGCAACTTTCTGTAATTGGTCATTTACCACACTCAAGATGATTGATCTCTGTAGGTGTTCTATTAAAGTTCATTGTCTGGTAGGTTTGTTAAGAAACGAAGTGGAGTAAGAAGAGGGATAACGAGCAGCACGCTTGGTGTGATAACGAGGCAGAAGGATTTTATTTATTAGAGATAGCTTCAAATACTTAAAAAGATAGTGAGTCTGAATTGAATCACTTTGTGGGAAAACATCAAGGTATCTATATTGATACCAAATGTTAATATTAGATCTTAAAGTATGATTACCGGTGGGTCATCACATTCGGAGTGATACCCATGGATTCTAGATGACTCGGGAAGCAATTTTAAAGTGGACCTGCCTCTTGTCAATGCTGACAGTATTGAATAAGTACACCTTAAGCAATTCAGCAGCCATACCTATCTGTTGACAAGTTAGTAAGCAGGAAAGAAAGTTAGCAAATCCTGAAGAAATTCTGAATAGGGACCAGGGGGAGCGGGTAGGTGGTAGTAAATAGTGAATGATAAGCTGAAAAAAAGTGTGTGGGTTTGACTTCCATAACGATGGATCGTCACATTAAGAATCAGTATTTAAAAGTTGAATAGCATTGTAATTGGGATTTAGCTGTAACACCTAACTTCTTGTTAAAAAAGTGGGCTAGCCTCCCCGACCATAGGACGAGGGCGACTAGATGACTGTATCCAGGAGGTGAGGATTTCATTTAAGGACTAAGTATTCATAGGGCTAATCCACAGAGTCGCAGTGGAGACAGAGAGCATTGTAAGCAGTTTTTTTTAGTCAAGGGATCATTTATACAATCACTGCTTGTTTGATGAAAGTGATCTAATGTTAAGTAAATCTAGCTTTAGTCTAATGTTGTTATTTATTTGGGAGCTATCTGTGTTATTTTAAAAAAGACTTTTTGGAGCGTTTACGTTGTAGGGCAGATGGTAGCGAACAGACCATAGTTTCAATAATGGTGGGTTCTGGTTGACGCGTGCATGGCTACCAGCAGGACAGTTGGTTAAGCCGGTCTGTCTGCTGCCGGACCCCTGCCTCTGGATAGTAGCCGCCTACCAATCGGGCACTAAGACTATGGGCAATGTTGCAGGAGATGAGTAGCAGCACCCTCCTGCAGTGGGCTGGACACATCCCATCCTAAAAGGCCAGGCTTACCCTCAAAGGCTGTCAAAGTTGTCATTATAGTCCCCACGTTGTTTTCAGAGCACCACTGTGGGGACAACCAGCAGTCAGCGACCATTAAACCTGCTGTAGGCTTGGTCCACCTCGCCATGCATTGTGGTTGGGGCCAGAGCAGACTACAGAATCGGACATCGCCTTCGCCAACGCTAACCACCTCTACAAAACAATTAAGCCTTAGTAACCTCTGACTTAACGAAGGCATATATCTTAGCCCCCTACATGAATAACTATCCTAGGAAAATCTGCGGACTCCGAGTTCATAAGAATCGTTCCAATGTCCGGCACTCTGGCCGGGGGGAGATTACAGAGAACTCTAGCTGTGGTGTCCCTAAAGGGGTGGGTTTAGCACGTTTCAGTGTCGTAAAATTGAATAAAATAGAGTCACCGATGACAGAGCTCTTTCAACAGGACCCTGCTCCGTGGGGTTTCACTGAGGCGGGGGCAAAACCTGTTGGACACGTGAACAGGTAAAGAGTGGTGCCTTGTGGACTAGCCTTAGCGAGCTACAGTCCGCCGAACCGTCGACCCACTTGTCCTGCTGCCTGAGGACTCTCTGCCGGTTTTTGTTTGCTTATAAACTGTCAATGTCTTTGGCATCCAGTATCTGCGAAGTAGGGAGTTATTGTTATTAGCTAGGAGCTGAGCTAGCCTTCTCTAATGTCTGGATGCGCGCCTCTAAAACTACAATCTTATCCGTCAGACTGACTACAAGCCTACACCTATCACAAGTAAAATTTACACTACTGACGGAGGAAGAATAGCTAAACATGCCACAATGTAAAATGTCTGATATTCTTTACTGTTTCTCACCATTTTTGCATGTTTTCTCAACAAATATTTACCCAGTTCATAAAATTTGTAATTGGTGCAGCAGTTTTTTATTTATTTATTTATTATTATTATTATTATTATTATTATTATTATTATTATTAATAAATTTGTTTTCAAAATTAATTTTGTGTTCAAAATGCAATACAGAGCAAATGGGACCTGCAGCCCTATGGGGGAGACACACAGGACAATTCCATCATCACGACACTACAATATTCTACGTTCTATCTGTAATTTAGTCTGTTTTATCTCTTCACATAAAAATGATAAGTAATGACAGATGTTTCATAAATGTAGTGGAGTGAAAGTAAAACATATCATATAATAGAAATACTCAAGCAGAAATACTTTAAAATAATAGTTAAGTACTATTCAGGAAATGGAAATTTACTGTCCGCCACTGATAATAAATATATATTGTCTTTATTTTCAGATCAGCAGAAGAGGATTCTAGAAGAAGGTACCCTGGTATTTTGATTTGATTAAAAACATATTTGTAGATGAGCTGTACAGTAACATGGTTTGTACAGTAACCAGAGCCATGCATCCAAGTCTAAGTCTAACCAAAAGCCTGAATAAATAAGTATGTTTTTAACCGTGACTTAAATTCGCAGTGTCTGAATCTCGAACTAAAGTAGGAAATTTATTTCATAGTTGGGAGGCCATGTCTGAAAAAGCCTTTCCCCTTGCTGTGACTTTTTTAATTCTAGGATCCAGTAAGTAAAGCATTACAGTAATATAACATCGAGGTTAAAAATGCATGAACCAGTTTCTCCACATCTTTAAAAGACAGTATATTTATTAATAATTATATTTACGTTTAGCGATATTCCGTAATTGAAAGATAGTGATTCAAGTGATGCTGCTAATGTGCACATCAAAGGAGAGATCTGAATCAAATGTGACACCTAAGTTTTTTACAGACGAACTGGGCAGTACTGGACAGCCATGTAGATTTAGGATAGATGTAGCCAACCTGTCTCTCACAGCCTTGGGTCCCACTAATAGAACCTCAGTTTTATCTGAGTTAAGTAAGAGTAAATTAAATGACATCCAAGCTTTTGTTTCCTTTATACAGTCCTCAATTTTGTTGATTGTAAGGCTGTCATTAGGTTTGGCTGATATGTACAGCTGTGTATCATCTGCATAGCAGTGGAAACTAATGCCATGTTTACGAATAACTGAGCCTAGTGGCAGCATGTACAGGGTGACCCATACTTAGGCACACCATACTTCACTTTTGAGAGCTTAGACCTTAGATTATTTACATGAACAAACTGGTGCCGGTCGGTAAAGTAGGATTTTAACCAAGAAAGTGCCAGTCCCTTAATACCTACAGTATTTTGTAGTCTATTCAGTAAAACATCGTGATCTATAGTGTCAAATGCTGCATTTACAGTGGTGCTTGAAAGTTTTTGAAGCCTTTACAATTTTCTATATTTCTGCATAAATATGACTTAATACATCATCGGTTTTTAACAGTCCTAAAGGTAGATAAAGTAGATAAAGAGAAAAAAAGAAGTCCCAAGATAAAGAGATAATATCACGCCGCACCTGCACACTTGCGCACCACGACTACCTTCGCGCACCTTCCCTTCATCTTCTGTCACCTTCCATCACTTTCTCTCTCCTCCTCCTTCAGTCACATGCACCTGCCCCTTGTCTTCCAGCACATTCCAGCCTCTCTATTTAAACCATCTTCCCTCACACTCTCACCGCTGAGTCTTGTGGTCCCTACTTTGACTCCAGCTCCCGTAATTTCTCGTCTCCTTGCCCTCTCTAACCTACCGTTCCTATCTCTCACCGTCCACCGTAATCCACCATCCGTATTAATGTATCGTGTCCCTATCCTAATCTTAGGTTACCGTTCCGATCCAGTCTCTCTCACTCTTTCTGTCTCTTTCTCTCTCTCTCTCTCTCTCTCTCTCTCCCTCTATTCTGATCCTACCGCGCTCTGTATCCTTTGTCTATCCTTTGCCAGTTATCGCTCCACTTACCGTTTCTCTCCGTCTGTTCCTCGGTTCACGTATCATCCCGTATCGCGTGTATTAGTTTTCTGTTCCACTGTTTTAATAAACCCGGCCTGAATTCAGATCACTCCCTGCATGTGCCTTGTCTTCCCTCAGCCGGCGTTACAGTAGACTCAACCGTGCTTGGAGGCAGCGGGAGTTTCGTTTTGATTTGAACTTGGCACCGCTGTTATGAGCTAGCTCAGGTCGCCGAGGTAACGCGAGCCATCTCACAGTTGGCTCCCTCCATGAACACGATCTCCCAGCGCGTATTACAACAAGTCCGGTTCCCGGCAAACGTGACTGCCGCGCTGGTAGCTCCGCCCACCTCCGGCACTCCGCCGGTCCCTGAGATCACGTTACCGGAGAAGTTTGATGGTAACCCTGCTCGGTACAACAACTTCCATGCACAATGTCTGCATTACCTCGAGCATTATCCACCCAGCTCGGATTACACAGCGGTAGCACGGGTGGCCTTTTGGGCAGGGCCCTGAAGTGGGTCGCAGAGAGAAGGTCACAGGTGTTAACCAGGGACTGTGACCAACTGCTGGATGTACTGGGGACAGTTTTTGGTCCACCCGTTGATAGTGGACCATACACCCCTGAGATTCTACTATTCTACGATTCTACCACTATTCGGCGGGTCTACACCGAATGGCCCGCTTCTGGATGCGCTCGGGGCGGTTGTCACTTCCTCTCTGGATAGTGAACCATACGCCTCCGAGGCTCCACTTTTAGGTGTGCTCCCGCCGGGTTACCAATCTCCCAGGGTTCAGCCACCACCTCAGTTTGTTCGCCACCTGCTGGATCCTCCATTTGCTGGCTGTCAGAGGATTACAGCTATTAACATGGCCAAGCGCACTATTCAGAGGACACCCGGTCCAGTCCAGGATTCGCCTGTCCTAGAGTCCGTTTGCGGGTCACCCATCCCAGAGTCAGCTCTTGGGACACCCGTCTCAGCTTCAGGTTCGCTCATCCCAGAGTCTGCTCTAGGGATGCCCGTCCCAGTCCAAGGGTCGCCCGTCCTAGACTCTGTTCTAGTTACGCCCGTCCCAGGGTCATTACAGGGCCCGCTGATGTCTGAGATCTGTCATAGGTCTCCGAGGCCTGGTACTTGTGCAGTTAGGCAGTTTAACTCGGCAGTCGAGCCAGTTGTGCTCTGTAGCACAATGTCAGAACCTTTTATTTTCGATAGCCCGGCATTTGTGCTCGCCGCCCCCGTTATCTCCGCTGAGGAGTTGTTACTGCCTGGGAGCACTGCATCTCCCGTACCAGAGCCCGATTATCCGGCACAGGAGCCGGTCAGTCACGTGCTGAAACTTCCCCGCTAGGAATATAAGCATGTTTGCCTGGAACCGAACCCAGTTGGTTGCGTGCATGAGCTTCCTCACTCAGAAATGGAGCACGCTTGCCTGGCCTCTTCATCATCACCTTCGGTACCTGGTTCCAGGCCATCTATTAATGAGTCGGTCATTTCTGAGACCTTTCAGAGGTCGTTTAACTCGGAGTCCACTCTGAAGCAGTCTGAGGTTGCTCCGAGCTCGCTTGAGACCTCTCCCGGATCGCCAATATCCGAGAGCTTCTCAGGTTCACCTCTCTGAGACCTCCCTAAGGTCCTCTCTCCTTGAGACCTCTCTAAGGTCGTCTAAAGCCATGTCTGTTCAAAGTTCACCTCTCTCAGAGACCTCTCTAAGGTCCTCTCTCCTCTAGACCTCTCTAAGGTCGTCTAAAGCCATTGCTGTTCAAAGTCCACCTCTCTCAGAGACCTCTCTAAGGTCCTCTCTCCTCGAGACCTCTCTAAGGTCGTCTAAAGCCATGTCTGTTCAAAGTGCACCTCTCTCAGAGACCTCCCTAAGGTCCTCTTTCCTCAAGACCTCTCTAAGGTCGTCTAAAGCCGTGTCTGTTCAAAATCGCCCACGTCAAAGACCTGTCAAAGGTCCTCTCCCTTCGAGACCTCTCTAAGGTCATCTAATCCTGTATCTGAACTAAGTCTGCCCTCGTCCGAGACCTCTCTAGGGTATTCTATCCTTGAGACCAGTCTAAGGTCCTCGATCCCCGGGACCTCTCGTGGGCCACCTGAAGCCGCCTCCACTTGTTCGGAGATAGTTTCAGGCCTTATCATGTCAGTCACCTCCCTGAATCCGCCTAAGTCAGAGTCTGTCCGATCTCCGTCTAACCTCAACCCTGTTCTGTGTCCGTCCGACTCTGCCCAATCTCTGTCTAGCTCCAATTCCCTTCCTAGTCTGTATCAGTCTGTCTACAGCTCTGATCCGTCCGAGTCCACTCTTCCTCTGTCCAAGTCAGAACCTGTTCCCAATCCGTCCGTGTCTGACCGACCTTTCTCTATGTCTGAGTCCATTCTTTGTTCATCCGAGTCTGTCAGGAGTTTGTCTAGTTCTGAATCGGTTCCCAATCTGTCTATTTCTGAAGGTGTTCTGTGTTCTGAGTCTATTCTGTGTTTGTCTGAGTCTGTCAAGAGTATGTCTAGCTCCAACTTGGTTTCCAATCTGTCTATGTCTGACCAATCTTCCTCTGTATCTGAGGTTGCTCTGTGTTCGCCTGCGTCTGTCCTGGGGGCCTCTGCCTTTGACTCTATCCCTATTATGTCCAAGTCAGTATTCGTCCCTGAATCAGTCAAGTCAGAGATCACTCAAGTGCCGTCCGGGACCTTCTCAGGTCCCACACAGGGATTGCCGGCGCCCAGATTGGTGGTCCCAGTACCTGCACCACGGTCACCGGGTCCAGTGCTTACATCGCTATCGTCCGCCCCGATTCCTGCACCAAGATCATCAGCTCCTGTGCCTGCCTCATGCCCACCGGTCTCCGTACCTACACCCAGATCTTCACTCTCAGGACCTACACTAAGGTCGCCTGTCCCCGAGGTCCTACAGAGATTATCTGCTCCTGTGCCTGCCTCGTGGTCTCCAGTCCCAGTACCAGCTCCAAGGTCGTCACTCTTGGTTCCTACACTGAGATCACCAGTCCCACTACCAGCTCTGAGATTGTCGATCCCAGTCCCTGTGCTTAGATCGTCTGTTCCGGTCCCTGCACCTCGCTTACCAAGTCCAGTTCCTACACCTAGATTGTCGGTTCCAGTCCCTGCTTCTAGCTCATTCGTCCCTGTGGCCTTCCAGAGGTCGTCAGTCTCCGAGACCTTCCAGAAGTCATCAGTCCCCATGCCTGCTCCTAGGTCGTCAGTCTCAGTGGCCTACCGAAAGTCGTGAGACCTTCCAGAAGTCGTCAGTCCCCGTGCCTAATCCAAGGACCTCAGTCCCTGAGGCCTACCAGAAGTCGACTGTCTCCGAGGCTTACCAAAGGTCGTCCGCTGTCGTGCCTGCTCCAAGTTCTCCAGTCCCATTACCTTCATCTTGGTCTTCCGCTCCTGCTCCTGTCCTGTCGTCGCCCGTGTCCATGCCTGCCCAAGAAATGACTTTCTCCAGACCTGGTCCTTACCCTCGTCTCGGCCTCCCTCCATCCGTCGGCGTCAGGTTTGGTTTTCTCATATTAGCTGCTCGCTTCAGGTCTTTCCACAACATTTCCATTGGATTAAGGTCAGGACTTTGACTTGGCCATTCCAAAGCATGAACTTTATTCTTCTGTAACCATTCTTTGGTAGAACGGCTTGTGTGCTTAGGGGTCGCTGTCTTGCTGCATGAACCACCTTCTCTTGAGATTCAGTTTCATGGACAGATGTCTTGACATTTTTCCCTTTTAGAATTCTCTGATATCATTTAGAATCCTTTCCATTGTTCCATCAATGATGGCAAGCCATCCTGGCCCAGATGCAGCAAAACAGGACTCAAAAACCATGATATTACCACACCACCATGTTTCACAGATGGGATAAGGTTCTTATGCTGGAATGCAGTGTTTTTTCCTTTCTCCAAACATTATAACAACATTCAGTTGCTTAGAAGTTACCCTGGGCTCCTTTTTGACCTCACCAACTATTACACGCTTTGCTCTTGGAGTGATCTTTGTTGGTCGGCCACTCCTGGGGAGGGTAACAATGGTTTTGAATTTCCTCCATTTGTACACAATCTATCTGACTGTGGATTGGTGGAGTCCAAACTCTTTAGAGATGGTTTTGTAACCTTTTCCAGTGTGATGAGCATCAACAACTCTTTTTTCTGAGCTCTTGCACGTAACAGCTTCTCTGAAATCTCCTTTGTTCGTGCCATGATACACTTCCACAAACATGTGTTGTGAAGAGCAGACTTTGATAGATCCCTGTTCTTTAAATAAAACAGGGTGCCCACTCATACCTGATTGGCATCCCATTGATTGAAAACACCTGAATCTAATTTCACCTTCAAGTTAACTGCTAATCATAGAGGTTCACATACTTTTGCCACTCACTAATATTTAATATTGGATCATTTTCCTCAATCAATAAATGACGAAGTATAATATTTTTGTGTCATTTGTTTAACTGGGTTCTCTTTACCTACTTTTAGGACTTGTGTGAAAATCTGATGACGTTTTAGGTCATATTTATGCAGAAATATAGAAAATTCTAAAGGGTTCACAAACTTTCAAGCACCACTGTAAATCTAACAAAACAAGAAAAGAAACACATCCCTTATCTGAGGACATTAACAAGTAATTTAGTACCCTAACTAATGCTGTTTCAGTACTATGATGGGGCCTGAAGCCAGACTGAAATGTTTCATAAATACAATTCCTTTGGAGGTAACTGCAGAGCTGCCGATAGACATTTTTTTCTAAGATTTTGGACAGAAATGGTAGATTTGAAATTGGTCTATAATTAGACATCACACAAGGGTCAAGACAGTGGCTCTATAATACTAGGTATCACTTCTTTGAGTAAACGTGTAGGAATTCGATCTAATAAACATGTTGATGACTTAGACGAGCTGATCAGTGCGGATAGTTCAGTATTAGTAATTGGAGTAAAAGATTCTAATCTTGATTTACAGCTAATTGAACAGATGTCTTCACTAGTGCTGCATCTGGAAGGTTGCTGAATAGTTTGGTGATGTGATGAGCATTGAGTTTTATGCCTAATGCTTTCTATCTTATCATTAAAGAAAGTCATGAAATCATTACTATTAAAATTACGCAGAACGTCAGAATCACTTTCTGGAGGGTTTTCTTTTAATTTGGAGACTGTATTAAAGAGAAATCTAGGATTATTCTTATTTTTCTCTATGATTGAGGAGAAATATGCAGCTTTAGCTTTAGTAAGGGCATGCTTATACTCTGCCATGCTGTCCCTCCAAGCAATCTTAAACACCTCCAATTTACTATGTCTCCACTTGCGCTCTAGATGCCGTGTTCTTTGCTTTAAGGTATGGGTGTGGTCATTATACCATGGTGCTAGCCTTTTTTCCCTAATACGTTTGACCCTAGCAGGGGCAGTTGTGTCCAGGGTTAGCGAAGCACACATTCTAATTGGTCATTTACAACACTCAAGATGATTGATCTCCGTAGGTGTTGTATTAAATTTCAAGTCTGGTAGGTTTTTTAACAAAACGCAGCTGGAAGTAGCAGATGTGATAGTGCGCTTGGTGTGATAACGAGGCAGAAGGATTTTATTTATTAGAGATAGCTCAAATACTTAAAAGATAGTGATCTGAAATCGAAATCACTTTGTGGGAAAACATCAAGGTTATCTATATTGATACCAAATGTTAATATTAGATCTAAAGTATGATTACAGCGGTGGGTTGGTCCCATCACATTCTGAGTGATACCCATGGATTCTAAGATGGACTCAAAAGCAATTTTAAGTGGATCCTGCTCATTGTCAAAGTGAATATTGAAATCACCTACAATTAAAGCCTTATCTGTTGACAGTAGTAAGCAGGAAAGAAAGTTAGCAAATTCCTGAAGAAATTCTGAATAGGGACCAGGAGGGTGGTAAATAGTGATAAGCTGAAAAGAGTGTGGTTTTGACTTCCAAAACGATGGATCAGTCACATTAAGAATCAGTATTTCAAATGAATTAGCCTTGTAATGGGATTTAGTTGTAACACCTAGCTCTTTGTAAAAATTGTGCCCCCCACAGAGTTTTTGAACTCTAGACTGTCCATTAGCAGAAAAACCACCTCAGAACAAAAGATTATTTTATTATGGATGTTCTTACTTCAGCAGTAACACACTGGAATGCTAGTGTTTGTGGAACTGGTCTGAGGGGATCAGCTACAGTAATGTTGTTGGTCAATTTTAACTGACTGGACCCTTTGTTGGACACAACTTTTTGTACTTTGTTGGTACTGGTACAAGACTGTGCTGATCAGTAACCTTATATCTGACCATAATGTTGATATTCTGTGTTTGACTGAAACTTGGCAGATTCTTGGTGACTTTTATCATCTAAATGCGGCTATTCCTACTGGTTTTAGCTACATTTGTGCCCCGAGGCTTTCTAGTCGTGGTGGTGGTCTGGCTGTTATATCTAATAACACTGTAAGAATATCTCAACATAAACTCGATGATTTGGACACTTTTGAATTCCTAGCACTAAGGTTACATTCAACATCCAGTCTAACTGGTCTGCTACTGATCTATCGTCCTCCAAAGACTCTTATTCCTGATTTTTTTGTCTGAATTTGCTGATTTGCTATCTACTATGAGTTCATCTTTTGCTTCTCTGATTGTTCTTGGTGACTTTAATATTCACCTTGATGTTCCTTCTGCGGCTATCAATGATTTCTTTCTTTACTCAACTGCTTTGATCTCTTGCAACATGTTTCATTTCCCACTCAGAACCGTGACCATATTTTAGATATGATTTGTTCTGCTCCAAAGCTCATCAGTAATGTTTCAGGGTTCTCTCTACCGGTATCAGACCATAAGCTCATCATGGCTTCTCTTTCTGTTTCGACTGTTAAAGTCCCTACTAAAAAACAGCTGTCATATCGTAAACTCTCATCGATTGACATTCAGCAGTTTTCCTCTTCCTAAGGGTCTTCCTTGACCTGTCTCTCTCGGTTTCTCTCTCTCGATGATCTTGTTGCTTCCTATAATAATATTGTCTCTTCCACTCTAGACTCTTTTGGCCCGGTTCGCACCATCTCTGCTCCCTCTACTCATATGTCTCCCTGGTTTACTTCTGAGCTTCGGACTCTAAAAACTGCGGGAAGGCGCCTTGAGCGATTGTATAAAAAATCTGGCCTACAAGTTCACCAGTTAGCCTACAACGAGCATATTGTAAAGTATAAAGCAGCATTAAACACTGCACGCTCTGCATATTTTACTTCTCGCATCCAGTCCTCTGGTGTTAACCCTCGTCAACTTTTTTCTGTTGTTAATAAACTTGTCAACCCGCTGCCAAACCAGGTCTCTGCTTCCGCTGATCTCTGTAACTCTTTCCTTCATTACTTTGCTGATAAGGCTTCCTCCATCTGTCGTGACCTTACTTCATCTACTAACTCCTTTTCTTTTTCCTTTTCTGATTGATTTGTTCCACAACCTACCAGTAGGTTCTCCTCTTTCTCCTCAGTCGATGAAAATTACATCTCCAAGGTCATTTCTGACTCTCGACCATCCACTTCCTCTCTTGATCCTGCTCCTACTGCTCTTCTCAAGAAGTGTGCTCTGGTCCTACAGTATCTCCTCCTATTTGTCAGATAGTGAATCTCTCGCTGTCGTCAGGCATCGTACCTGATGCCTTAAAGACTGCTGCTATAACCCTTGTCCTTAAGAAACCTGATTCAGATTCCTCCCTTCTCAGTAATTTCCGCCCCATTTAGAACCTTCCTTTTTTGTCCAAGATTTTGGGGAGGGTTGTGGCCTCTCAGCTACTGGACTTTCTCAACACTAACAGCATCTTTGAAATTTTTCAATCTGGTTTTCGTCCTCAGCATAGCACTGAAACTGCACTACTTTATGTTCTTAATGACTTACTTACTGCAGCAGATCGAGGTCATGCGACTATTTTGGTTCTTCTTGATCTCGCGTCTGCTTTCGATACAGTTGATTATAATATTCTAGTTTCACGCCTCTCATATGTTGGACTTTCAGACACAGTATTAACCTGGTTTAAATCATATCTGACTAACAGGCGCTTTTTCATTCACCTAGGGAATACTGTGTCTGAAATTGTTACTGCGGAATGGGGCATCCCACAGGGCTCCGTTCTGGGTCCTATTCTATTTACTGTTTACATGCTTCCAATGGGCTCTATTATACGGAAATATGGCCTTTCTTTTCACTGCTATGCTGATGACACGCAACTTTATCTTAGTTTCAAACCATCTTCATCATTTTCATTTTCTGCTCTTACTGATTGCATTTCTCATCTGAATTCTTGGCTCTGTGCCAATTTTCTTAAGCTCAATTCCCAGAAGACTGAGTTTTTGTTTGTTGGCACTAAATCTGTGCTTTCCTTCATTTCTACCTCCTCACTGACCATGGCGGGTGTGTCTGTTCACATGTCCTCTACAGACCGTAATCTTGGTGTGCTTTTCGACTCAACTCTGTCCTTTACTCCTCACATTAAATCTGTTTCTAACTCAGCTTTCTTTCATCTCTGTAACATTGCTCGGGTGGCCCTTTCCTTTCTCCCTCTGCTGCAGAGATCCTGGTGCAGAGATCCTGCATGCTCCCTCTGCTGCAGAGATCCTGCATGCTTTTGTTTCCTCTCGCCTTGATTATTGCAACTCACTTCTTTATGGTCTTCCCTCAAAATCAATTCAAATGCTCCAGTATATCCAGAACTCCGCCGCCAGGATTCTTACACAAACCAAAAAATTGGATCACATCACTCCTGTTTTATTGCAACTGCATTGGCTCCCGGTTCACAAACGCATCCAATTCAAAATTCTAATTCTGATTTAAATCCCTCCATGGTCTTGCTCCTCTATATATTTGCACATTAGTCCATCAGTACACTCCTTCCCGGTCGCTGCGTTCCACTGGCTCCAACCTACTCTCTGTCCCTAGATTTAGGCTTTCCTCCCTGGGTGGGAGATCCTTTGCTGTGGCAGCTTCCACCCTTTGGAATTCTCTTCCGGCATCTGTTTAGTCTGCATCTACCCTTCCACAATTTAAATCACTTCTGAAATCTTTCATGCTGTCTTCTCCAACTGGTGTCTGATGTGTTTACTGGTTTTGTGTTGCTGTGTGTATATATATATATATATATATATATATTGTAAAGCGTCCTTGGGTACTGTGAAAGACGCTATATAAATTAAACTTATTATTATTATTATTATTATTATTATTATTATTATTATTATTACTACATCTTGTAGATTCGCTGTTAGAAACACTTGCCTTTTGTCCATAGACAGTGTGTATTAACCCTTATATAATCCTGCTGCAGTGTTACTTTCAGGGAGTGACCAGTGTTCAGGAGTGACTAGATTTTTATTTTATTTTATTTTTTAATTAATGAGAAATGTTATCTTAAAAAATATAAATATTTTTATTTGGTCATGACTTCCTGTTAACTGTAAATTCCAGTTTCCCTGTGTAAAGTGCAGTTATAAAGCAGCTGATACACTGGCCAGTGAGTGTATATACTGTACAGACGTTTGCACACAATGCTAAAACCAAATGTTTGTTTCAGAGCTTCAGAGGGAGAAGCAGTACGCAGGTAAGCATGATGCCTTCCCTTATTGGGGTAATACTGAATACTTAGCTGAACAGATGAAATTAATGAGGAAACGATGCACAGAAATAAGGTTTATTAAAATACTGTTTAATAAACTATAACACTGATGAGCCATAACCACTGTCAGATCAAATAACTAATAACATTTATCTCTTCAAAACTATTCATGTGAAAATCCGGAATCCAACAGATGATAAGTTCATAGTTGGTTCTCATAGTTCTGTTGGATGTGGAAGAGATCGGCCTGAGTGACTTTATCCTAATCATTATGGCAAGAAGATTGAATGTTGAAACTGGGCAGTCGGGCAATGGAATAATATCACCTGGTCAGATAAATCCTGATTTGTTTTACAACATGGTACATATGTGTGTGATTTACTGATGGCATCTGGATGCCAGGTAGGGGAGTAGATAAGCTGGATGAGGGAGGATGATGCTCTGGGGAATGTTCTGCTGGGAAACCCTGGGTCCAGACATTTATGTGGATGTCAGTTCCTAATCTAAACATGCAGACCAAGTACATTCCTACTAGAGGGTGGCACGATGGCACATGTGATTAGTGCAGTCACCTCACAGCTATCTCACAGAGATCCCCTGTTTGATCCCAACCATGGACTCCATCTGTTGGAGTGTGTGTTTGTGTTCTCCCCATGTCTGTATGGGTTTACTCAGGGTTCTCCATTTTCCACCCACATTCCAAAGACCTGTGTTAGGATGATTGGTTGCTCTAAATTGGCCCGGTGTGAATGTGACTGAGTAGTATTGACCTAGCGTCCTTACTGTCGTGAAAACACATTAATGCTGAAAGCGACATTAACTTCTTTTATATACTGTGTATGTACAGTGCCTTGCAAAAGTATTCGGCCCCCTTGAACTTTTCAACCTTTTGCCACATTTCAGGCTTTAAACATCAAGATATGAAATTGTAATTTGTTTGTGAAGAATCAACAACAAATGGGACACAATCGTGAAGTGGAATGAAATTTATTGGATATTTTACATTTTTTTTAGAAATAAAAAACTGAAAAGTGTGATAATGTAATAAAATATGTGATAATGTAATAAAAAACTGAAAACTCTATCAGTTTTGCACATCAAGAAACTGAAATTTTTGCCCATTCTTCCTTGCAAAACAGCTGGAGCTCAGTGAGGTTGGATGGAGAGCGTTTGTGAACAGCAGTTTTCAGCTCTTTCCACAGATTCTCGATTGGATTCAGGTCTGGACTTTGACTTGGCCATTCTAACAGCTGGATACGTTTATTTGTGAACCATTCCATTGTAGATTTTGCTTTATGTTTTGGATCATTGTCTTGTTGGAAGATAAATCTCCGTCCCAGTCTCAGGTCTTTTGCAGACTCCAACAGGTTTTCTTCCAGAATGGTCCTGTATTTGGCTCCATCCATCTTCCCATCAATTGTAACCATCTTCCCTGTCCCCTGCTGAAGAAAAAGCAGGCCCAAACCATGATGCTGCCACCACCATGTTTTGACAGTGGGGGATGGTGCGTTCAGGGTGATGAGCTGTGTTGCTTTTACACCAAACATAACGTTTTGCATTGTGGCCATAAAGTTTGTCTGACCAGAGCACCTTCTTCCACATGTTTGGTGTGTCTACCAGGTGGCTTGTGGCAAAACTTTAAACGAGACTTTTTATGGATATCTTTGAGAAATGGCTTTCTTCTTGCCACTCTTCCATAAAGGCCAGATTTGGGCAGTGTACAAATGATTGTTGTCCTATGGACAGAGTCTCCCACCTCAGCTGTAGATCTCTGCAGTTTCATCCAGAGTGATCATGGGGCCTCTTGGCTGCATCTCTGATCAGTCTTCTCCTTGTTTGAGCTGAAAGTTTAGAGGGACGGCCGGGGTCTTGGTAGATTTGCAGTGGTCTGATACTCCTTCCATTTTCAATATGATCGCTTGCACAGTGCTCCTTGAGATGTTTAAAGCTTGGGAGATCTTTTTGTATCCAAATCCGGCTTTAAAACCTCTCCACAACAGTATCTCGGACCTGCCTGGTGTGTTCCTTGGTCTTCATGATGCTCTCTGTGCTTTAAACAGAACTCTGAGACTATCACAGAGCATGTGCACTTATACGGAGACTTGATTACACACAGGTGGGGTTCTATTTATCATCATCAGTCATTTAGGTCAACATTGGATCATTCAGAGATCCTCACTGAACTTCTGTAGTGAGTTTGCTGCCACTGAAAGTAAAGGGGCCGAATAATTTTTGCACGTCCCACTTTTCAGTTTTTTATTTCTAAAAAAACTTTAAAATATCCAATAAATTTCGTTCCAATTCACGATTGTGTCCCATTTGTTGTTGATTCTTCACAAAAAATTACAATTTCATATCTTTATGTTTGAAGCCTGAAATGTACCTGTGCCTCACCACTAACATTTAAATGCATGGCTATCCTGACATGCTGTGCATATGACAAATTAACACTGAAACTTGAACATAAAAAACATAAACAAACTTCCTGACAGTGGTTAGTCCTGATGGCAGTGGCCTCTTGCAGCAGGATAATTGGTCCTGCAAACTGTACACATCGTTACAGAGTTGTGGAAACTCTGGAACAGAAGTCTGATCCACGGTGAGTTTCGGCTCACAGCTTTCATTATATATGGGATCTGCTGACATCTTGGTGCCATATATTACAGGGTAGCGTCTCAGAAGTCTTTTAGAGTCCAAGCCTCTGCAGATGGCATATTTTTGATGCAATATTTAGGACAAACAGCATATTAGGCTGGTGAACATAAATTATTGGGTCATAAGTGTAAATGATTAAAAAAAAAAAGAACATTTTGAGAATAATATTTAAAACTCCTCGTTATATGTTCTGTTTGTTAGCAAAAAAAATAATGGAATGTTAGCTTAATGAAACTTTCTTTCAATTTAAAAGAAAAAACTTTAGTTTTGATAAATATTTTTGCATGACCAAACTGGACAACATTTTCTGTTATTTGAATATAAGCTTTTAAGTGATCATGTTTCCAAATTTTTTGACCAGTACTGCAGATATGAAAGATTTAAAAGTTAGTGTCCTGAAATATGGTCATTATACTGACAATATGTTGGTGAACAAAATGTTATCGATGATGAACATGGCTCATCATCCCTATTATGAAAACAATACCAATGGATTTATATGTTTGCTTTTCAGAGCTCCAGAGAAAAGCGGTGGAATTTGGTAAATACACTGTTAAACTAGTCTTTTTAATTATTTTTATTTAATTTCTAAATACAATAAAATTTCTTTTTTTAAATTTATTTTTTAATTATTGTTATTTAATTATTAAATCACACCAGATACTGAAAGCAAAGGGTCACATACTTTTGCCACTCACTAATATGTAATATCCTTTCAAGATTCAAGATTCAAGATTTATTTGTCACATGTTCATTTGTAGTTGGTACAAAGGGACAGTGAAATGTAAAGTGACTTCTCTAGGACTGTGCAGGTAACTTAGAGAATTATAAAATAAAATAAAATAAAATAAAAATAAAAATAAGTAATAGTCTTAAAAACAGAATTAAAAACAGAATGAACAAGAGAATAATTTAAATATTTACACTAAAAAAACAGTTGCTGGTAGGTATATGCTGTAGTATGACATGAGTTTGTACTGGAGTTTGAAATGTGCAATTCTGAAAGTGGTAGTGATCAAGTAAATAAAAAAAAAACAAAAAAACAGAGCTATCAGAGAGTTTTGGTTAAAATTAAGGTTTTAACCATTTAAGGATCTAATGGCCTGGGGGAAGAAGCTCTTCCTAAGCCTCTCAGTTCTGGCCTTGATGGAGCGGAGTCTTTTTCCAGAGGGTAACCACTGAAACAGATTGTGGTTTGGATGATGAATGTCCTTGATGATCCTTCTTGCTGTAGACATGCACCGCCTGGAGTAGATGTCTTGTAGTCCAGGTAGATTGGTCCTGATGATGCGCTCTGCACATCTTACCACTCTATGAAGAGCGTACCTGTCCTGTAGACTGCAGTTACCATACCAGGCAGTGATGCTTCCAGAGAGAACATATGCTATTGTTGCGGTGAAAAAGGTTTTCTGCAGTTTTACGGAGACTTTGAATTTCCTTAGCCGCCTGAGGTGATACAAGCGCTGCCGTGCCTTCTTCACTGTTATGGAGATGTGTGCGGACCAAGTTAGGTCCTCAGAGATATGGACTCCAAGGTACCTATGGCTGCTCACATTCTCCACCGTGGTTCCGCTGATTAAAAGTGGTGTGTAATGAATGCGCTGTTTCTCTCTCCTGAAGTCCACAACCATCTCTTTTGTTTTTGAGACATTTAACTCCAGGTTGTTGTCATTACACCATGATGTCAGCTTTTACACCTCATCCAGGTAGGCCCTCACATCATTGTTGGAGATCAGGCCTATCACCACTGTGTCGTCGGCAAATTTCACAATGGTGTTGGAGCTGTGGTTAGCTGTGCAGTCATAGGTGTACAGAGAGTACAGCAGAGGGCTTAAGACGCAGCCTTGTGGGGCACCGGTATTAAGAGTTAAGGATCCAGATGTAAAGTTACCCATCTTCACCACTTGTGGTCTGTCAGACAGAAAGCTCTGGACCCAAGAACACAGTGGGCGGCTTAGCCCCAGGTCCCTGAACTTACTTATTAATATGGAGGGAAAAATTGTGTTGAACGCTGAGCTGTAATCAATGTACAACAGTCGTGCATAATTCCCCTTGCCAATGTCCAGGTGGGAGAGGACGGTGTGTAGGATGAATGATATGGCGTCATCAGTGCTCCTGTTCCTGCGATAGGCGAACTGGAGAGGATCTAGAGAACTTGGCAGGGATGAGCAAATGAAGTCTTTGAGTTTCTCAAAACACTTCATTACAACAGAGGTCAAAGCTACAGGGCGGTAGTCATTAAGGCAAGCAGGGTTGGTCTTCTTCGGTACAGGGATGATGGTAGACGTCTTTAGACATCTAGGGACAACAGAGTTAGCCAGGGAGAGGTTGAAAATGGTGGTAAATACAGCAGATAGCTGGTTGGCACATGATTTTAACACCTCCCAGGAATGCCATCTGGGCCAGCTGCCTTCCTGCTGTTTACTCCTGACAGAGCCTTCCTCACGTCGTGCTCTGAGATGATGATTGGACAGTCCCCACTGCTGAAGTCACACGTTACAGCAGTGCAAGTGTTAATCGCGGAGCTAGCGATGCTAACGGTATTAGCGCTTGCACTATTGACTTCAAAACGTGCGTAGAAGGTGTTTAAATCTTTTACCAGTGATTGATCCGCAAGCGTTGAGATGTGTTTTTCTGGAAGTCAGTAATAGTCCGGAGTCCCTGCCACATCCGTCTGCTGTCGCCGTCACACAGGTGAGCCTCGGTCCTTATACCGTCTCTTAGCTGCCTTCACTGCTTTCCTTACTTTATATGACTCCGCTTTGTACAGAGACATGTCCCCGGAGCTTATTCCACTGTTGTACGCAGTGGTACATGCTTTTATAGCCTCACGGATTGATCCATCGATCCACGGTTTCTGATTCGGAAAGACCTTAACCGTCTCCATGGGAACGATGTCATCAGTCACTTTGGAAATAAAGCTGTTTCCAAACCCATGCTTCACAGTAGGTATGGTGCAACTTAGCAATATTCATCAAAAAGTTCTATTTTGGTTTCATCTGACCACATGATATTCTCCCAATCCTCTTCTGGATCATCCATATGCTCTCTGGCAAACTTCAGACGAGCCTGGACATGTACTAGCTTAAGCAGGGGGCACGCCTGGCACTGCAGGATCTGAGTCCCTCTCCGCGCAGTGTGTTACTGATGGTAGCCTTTGTTACTTTGGTCCCAGCTCTCTGCAGGTCATTCATCAGGTCCCTCCATGTAGTTCTGGGATTTTTGCTCAACATTCTCATGATCATTTTGACCCCACGGGATGAGATCTTGTGTGGAGCCCCAGATCGAAGGAGATTATCAATGGTCTTGTATGGCTTCCATTTTCTTACAGTTGCTCCCACAGTTGATTTATTCACACCAACCTGCTTGTCCATTGTAGATTCACTCTTCCCAGCCTGTTTCAGGTCTACAATTTTCTTCCTGGTGTCCTTCAACAGCTCTTTGGTCTTTGCCATGGTTGAGTTTGGAGTCTGACTGTTTGAGGCTGTGGACAGGTGTCTGTTATACAGATAACGAGGTCAAACAGGTGCCATTAATACAGGTAACCAGTGGAGGACAGAAGAGCTTCCTAAAGAAGAAGTTACAGGTCTGTGAGAGCCAGAAATCTTGCTCATTTGTGGGTGACCAAATACTTATTTTCCACCATAATTTACAATTAAATTCTTTACGAATCCTGCAACGTGATTTCCTGGATTTTTTTTCACATTTTGTCTCTCATAGTTGAAGTGTAGCTATGATGAATATTACAGACCTCTCTCATCTTTCTAAGTAGGAGAACTTGCACAATCAGTGGCTGACTAAATACTTTTTTGCCCCACTGTAATTATGGCGAACCATAACACTCTTGGCCTAGTGTGATGCAGAACTGTATCTCGGAATCTTTGTACGACTGGTTAAAAACATGTGATAAGGTATAGCCCAATTGTACTTCTGCTGGAATATCTGATCTTAATTTTAAATTCTTTAATAGAACATATTATCCTCCTGTGCGTTGGCATAAAATGTTCCCTGAGCTCCCTGATCTTTGC
This sequence comes from Ancistrus triradiatus, assembly GCA_025084515.1. Taxonomy (NCBI): domain Eukaryota; kingdom Metazoa; phylum Chordata; class Actinopteri; order Siluriformes; family Loricariidae; genus Ancistrus; species Ancistrus triradiatus. The sequence goes on from JAJAGP010005155.1 coordinate 25,997, forward strand.
TCTAAATGCCTGAAACCTGGAATAGGGAACGTATATGAGTGCTTTTTGGCAGTGCCCATTCAGTGCTAAATACTGGAAGGATTTACATGCAGTGATAGAAAAATACCTAAAGAATCATTTTCAGTGAGCCCAGGCTTATAGTTAGTTACCAGCAGCACTGATAAGGTTTTAGACAGAGATTTAAAATATTTGTTTGTGTTACTGGTGTACCTTCCAAACAATGTATTCTTCTGCTCTGGTCCCTTCTGTGGTTCCCTCTGTAAACATGTGGCTCTGCCAAGTGTCATCACCTCTGCCACTGGAGAAACTGGTTCTTACTCCCTCAGACAGCAGCTGCCAAACTTCTGGAAGATATGCTCCCTGGTTAGAGACCATGTGCAAAGCCATGGTCACTGCAAGCTTTTGTATTTTGGCTTGATATTGTTTGATCTTGCGGTGTGTTTTCTTTTGTTATTATTTATTTATTTATTTCCTACTTCCAATACCAGATGTAATCTGTAACTTATGTTATGTACCGATGCTGACCTGATCGAAAACAAAAAGAGATTATTTAAATTAAGCCACTTAGCTAAACTTCACCTATGAAACGTCATTTATAAAGATTGTATCTGTGTAATACTTACAGTTCATCTTTAAAGCTGCTCTGAGTTTAGTTTGGATCAGAGAATGGCTCACAGGAACAGATTTTATAGAGACTGGGGCACCTCTATAACCCACACCTCCACACTCACCTCATGCTTTGGAACTCCTGACTTTGAGAGAAGTCGTTAGTACAGGGATTCTCATACAGTTATCAGTCCTGGACTTTTAAACTCATAAACTTAATGAATGATCTTCATCTCAGTCACTATGATTAGTCCATAGTTTCAATATTAGATCCACATGAACTTATAATTGTTATTGATTTAAACTGAACTTTGATGAAATGATAAAATGTGAATCTTTTTCAGAATATTTCAACTCAAAGAAGAAACATGCAGGTAAGAATTACTTTTTAAGAATTATTTAGATTTTATACAGTGCAGCTTAGTGTGTGTGTGAGTGTGTGTGTGTGTGTGTGTGTGTGTGTGTGTGTGTGTGTGTGTGCGAGTATTCAGAGACAGTCGCACAGTTACAATTAAAGAGTTTTCCAGACACACACACACACACACAGACACACACACACACACACACAATCAGTGTCTCCAGAAAAATGAAATGTTGATCCACTGAATCATTTCCTGGTTTTAGTTGAGCATTAAAAGCATCACATTGTGTTTCCACACACACACACACACACACACACACACACACACACACACACACACACACACACAGACACAGACACACACACACACACATTAAAAGCATCACATTGTGTTTCTGGCAGTGGATGTGACTCTGGATCCTGATACAGCAAATCCTTACCTCATCCTGTCTGAAGATGGAAAACAAGTGAAATGTGGAAACATATGGCAGGATCTCCCTGATACAGAAAAAAGGATTTATAATTATAGTGCTGTTCTGGGTAAGCAGGTTTTCTCCTCAGGGAGATTTTACTATGAGGTTCAGGTCAGGGGGAAAACTAGGTGGATATTAGGAGTGGCCAGAGAGTCCATTAACAGGAAAGACTGGAAAATTATAGAATGTCCTCAGGATGGATTCTGGACTGTGTGGCTGAGGAATGGGAATGAGTACAGAGCTCGTGCTGGTCCTGATGTTCCTCTCAGTCTGAAGCAGAAGGTGGAGAAGGTGGGAGTGTTGGTGGATTATGAGGAGGGTTTGGTCTCCTTTTATGACGTGGAGATCAGATCTCAAATCTACTCTTACACTGGTCAGTCTTTCACTGAGAAACTCTATCCGTACTTAAACCCATATGATGAATCAGAGCCACTGATCATCTTACCTGTTAATCATAGGGGAGAAATACCTGCTTAGATCTTCATCATCATCATCATCATCATCATCATCATCAGGCACTCGTTAGCTTTAGCATTAAACTTAGCCTCTTCTTTGCACTTAGCTTTTAGCCTGTGTTGATACTTAGCCCTGTGCTAACACTTAGCTTTTCATCTATTGCTAACATGTCATTAGCTTTTGTCAGCTATTAGCCACTTGTTAGCCTTGGGCTCATGTTAGCACTTAGCATTTTGGTAACACTTAGCTCCCGTATAACCCTTAGCCTCTTGCTAGCACTTAGCCTTTTCTTAACCCTTACTCATGTTAGCGCTTAGCACTTTTATAGCACATAGCACTATTGCTAACAGCTAGCATTTAAACAATAGTTATCCCTTTGCATTTTGCCAGCACTTGGCCATTTGATAGCTGTAGCTCATGTTAGGATTTAGCATTTCTCTAGCTCCCTATTACCTTAGCCTTTTGTTAGCTTTTAGCATTTGTTAGTACTTTACTAGAACTTAGCTTCTTATTAGCTATTAGACTCTTGCTAGCACTGAGCCTTTTGTTAACTGATTAGCTTTTCCCAGCTCTTAGCCTCTTGCTAGGACTTAGTCTCTATTTTAGCCACTTGCTAGCGCTTAAGTTCTTCTTAGCACTTAGTGTTTGGCTAGCTTATTGTTAGCCCATGGTCTCTGGTTAGCAATTAGTCATAGGTAACTTTTACTTAGAATATTGCTAGTGCTTAGCTCCTTATTATCTCTTAGCTTGTTAGCTTGTTAAGAGTTCTTAGCATTTGTTATTGATTAGCTTCGTTAGCACTTAGCATTTTCTTATCCTAAACTCCTGTTAGCACTTTTGTAATGCTTAGCTACCTATTAGCTGTTAGCCGCTTGTTGGTTCTTAGCCTTTTGCTAATGCATAATTAGCATCTTTATTGAGATTCCCAAGTGCTAATGACCAAGTTCTTGGGGCTGATTGTTGGTGAGAGTTTGAGCAGAAAAACCAATCCATCTCTGGGTGTAATGAGGATGGTTGGTCATGTGATCAGTACTAATTGATTCCTTCCCCTTTATTATGATCTCATTGATCTGTATCTGCCAGATGGGAATAGAGTTTAGCTGAGGACTTTCTCTACGACTCTCCACTAACTTCTGCTCCTTCAGAAACGTTTGGTTTTGTTAGAATCCCAACCCGTTCAGATTTACACACGGCCTCTGCTCCTTTATTCAGGAAGCTTCAGATTCTTACTCTTTATGATGCTCATCTTCCTCTGATGTGGGTTTGTATTTATAAGATATTATTCAAATGAAGGGAATATTCCAGAGCAGCTCAGGAATTATTCTACAGCTAATTCAGAGGTTCCTTCAAACTCAGCTCATCAGCAGAGGCCCATTTTCAGTTAGATTTAGGGGAACTCAAATATGGAATGGGTTTTCCTGTTTGGTTACAAATGTTCTGCTATAAAACAGGACAAAAGACGTTTAAAGATCATTTAACAACCATATTGTAAGTATTTTCTCATGTATTGCTGCTTGTGTATCTGTAGGATTTGTTACACAACACAACACACAGGTTTATATATAAATATACTTTGCCGTTTGTGTTATGTTGATATTATTTAGGTGGTTTGTTGGTGTGATTTTGTGTTTCTATAATATTGTGAAATGTTAGACTTGTTTAGGTGGAGGCTTTATTTGACTCTATGTAGGTTTTTCTCTCCCTGCACTTAACCCATCATTAGAATCTGTTAGCCGTTAGCCTCTTGCCGGCCCTTAACCACCAGTTAGCCTTTAGCTTGTGTTATCCATTAGCCCTCTGTTAGCACTTAGCTCCTTGTTAGCTTGAGTTTAATACAGGTTAGACTCCTCCTTTGTGTTTGATCTTTTAATTCTAAGCCTGACTTTGTATCACATGTATCAGGGGATTGTTTCTATAAACCAGTGATGTCATCAGTGAGCTATGGATCTGATGCTCTGTCACTCTAGAGAGAGATGTGTTAGATATGGCACGTGCTGTGTAGAATTAACACAGTGACCCAGTGCTCAGAGGCAGCACGTGTTGTGTAGAAATAACACAATGACCCAGTGCTCAGAGACAGCACGTGCTGTGTAGAATTATCACAGTGACCCAGTGCTCAGAGGCAGCATGTGCTGTGTAGAATTAACACAGTGACCGAGTGCTCAGAGGCAGCATGTGCTGTGTAGAATTAACACAGTGACCGAGTGCTCAGAGACAGCACGTGCTGTGTAGAATTAACACAGTGACCCAGTGCTCAGAGGCAGCACGTGCTGTGTAGAATTAACACAGTGACCCAGTGCTCAGAGACCGCATGTGCTGTGTGAATTAACACAGTGACCCAGTGGCCAGAGACCGCATGTGTTGTGTAGAATTAACACAGTGACCCCGTGCGCGGAGACAAGCACGTGCTGTGTAGAATTAACAGTGACCCAGTGCTCGGAGACGCACGCGCTGGTAGCATTAACAGTGACTGAACCGCTCAGAGACAGCATTTTGCTGTTGTAGAATTACAGTCACCCAGTGCTAGCGACAGCACGTGGCTGTGTAGAATTAACAGTGAACCATGCTCAGAGACAGCAATGTGCTGTGTATATTAACAGTGAGCCCAATGCTCAGAGACAGCATGTGCTGTGTAGAATTACCATTGACCACAGTGCTCAGAGACAGCAATGTGCTTGTAGAAATTAAACACAGTGACCCAGTGCTCAGAGACCGCATGTGTTGTGTAGAATTACCACAGTTGACCCAGTGCTGCAAGGCAGCACGTGCTGTGTAAATTAACACAGTGACCCAGTGGCTCATACAGCAGTGCTGTGTAAATTAACAGTGACCCAGTGCTCAAGACAGCTGTGCTGTGTAGAAATTAACCAGTGACCCAGTGCTCAAGACCATGTGTTGTGTAAATTAACACAGTGACCCAGCGCTCGGGACAGCACGTCTGTTTAAGAATTAACAGTGACCCAGTGCGCGGAGACAGCACGTGCTGTGGTAGATAACATGACTTAGCGCTCAGAGACAGCATTGCTGTGTAGAATTTAAAGTCACCCAGTTGCTCAGAGACAGCACTACTGTGTAGAATTAACAGTGACCCGTGCTCAGAGACCGCATGGTCTGTGTAAATTAACAGTGACCCAATGCTCAAGAACAGCATGTGCTGTGAAATTAACAGTGACCCAGTGCTCAGAGACAAGCATGTGCTGTGTAGAAGTAACACAGTGACCCGTGCTCAGAACATCCCAAATTGTTTGTTAGAAGTACACAGTGACCCAGTGCCAGAGGCGCACGTGCTGTGTAGAATTAACAGTGACCAGTGCTCAGAGGCAGCCTGTGCCTGTGGTAAATTAACATTGACCCGTGGCTCAGAGGCAGCACGTGCTTTGTAGAATTAACACAGTCCCACCCATTGCTCAGAGACGCACTTGCGGTGTAAAATTTACACAGTGACCCAGTGCTCAGAGGCAAGCACTGCTGTGTAGAATTAACAGGGACCCCATGCTCAGATACAGCATGTGCTGTGGTATATTAAGTGACCCAGTGCTCAGAGGCAGCAACGTGCTGTGCTAGAATTAACAGTACCCAGCCAAGACAGCATGTGCTGTGTAGAATTAACACAGTGAACCCCAGTCTCGAAGACAGGCACGTGCTGTGTAGAATTAACACAGTGGACCCAGTGCGCAGAGGCAGCCCCTTCTGTGTATAATTAACAGTGACCCAGTGCTCAGAGGCAAGGCATTGCCTTGTAGAATTAACAGTGACGCCAGTGCTCAGAGGCAGCACGTGCTGTGTAGAATTAAACACAGTCCACCCAGTGCTCAGAGACAGACTGTCTGTGGTAAAATTAACACAGTGACCCAGTGCTTCAGAGGCAAGCACGTGCTGTGTAGAATTAACACAGTCCCCAGTGCTCAGAACCAGCACTTGCTGTGTAGAATTAACACAGTGACGCCAGTGCTTCAGAGGCAGCACTTGCTGTGTAGAATAAACAGTGACCAATGCTCAGATACAGCATGTGCTGTGTAGAAATTAAAGTGACCCCTGCTCAGAGGCAGCACGTGCTGGGGGGGGTGTAGATTAACACAGTGACCCCATGCTCAGAGACAGCACGTGCTGTGTAAATTAACCCAGTACCCATGCTCAAGACGCACGTGCTGTGTAGAATTAACACAGTGACCCAGTGCTCTGAGACAGCACGTGCTGTGTAGAATTAACACGGTGACCCAGTGCTCAGAGGCAGCATGTTCTGTGTAGAATTAACAGTGACCCAGTGCTCAGAGACAGCACTTGCTGTGTAGAATTAACACAGTGACCGAGTGCTCAGAGACAGCACGTGCTGTGTAGAATTAACACAGCGACCCAGTGCTCAGAGACAGCACTGCTGGGCAGTGTAGCCACAGTTGATGCGTTACTCATTTCCACACACCAGCTGTGTTAGGCTAATGCACACACTCATGTGTTGTTACTGCACACTGTGGGTGAATCCCATTTCAGGGGCTGCGTCCTTCGAAGGCTGCATTTGAAGACCGATTGCGTCATAGCGGCGCGCCTAGGCTGTCCCATTCTGAAGGCTCCTTCGTATGCGGTCTACAAATGCGTCCTTCTTTTCCCTCAAAACGAAGGATACATCCGATGTATCCTTCGCGACCTACCGTATCCCGAGGTGCATTGCGCCTGAGGGGAACTTAGGGATATCGCAACGATTGGCTGAGGAATATACGTTATTTAAATGTAAGGATTTAAAAACTCGAACAGGTAAATGTTAAAAAGCAAAAGCACAACATTTTTTCTTTTGTTTTAGGGAGCAAGGAGCAAATGGAGACCTTTATTAAACTGCTTGAGGGAAAATAAATGCCAGCGCCTGCAGTGAAGCATCTCCTCCAGTAATTGAAAAACCAAAAACAGCATATAAACTAAACTCAAAATTTCTGGCTCCATTGTTATAAGGATTATTGCTGTTTTGTGATACGGTGCGGGCGGGTGTTTCAGTGACGCAAGCAGTACATCCAATGCAGAGTAGACCGTCTCATTTCGGTTCGGTCTTCATCGCGGTCTGCCCAGCCTTCCAAGCACACACCTTCGTAGACCGCGTAGACCGCGTCCTTCAAAGGATGCAGCCCCTGAAATGGGATTCACCCTGTGTGTTGATTGTGTGGAACATACTGGATCCATAAAGCAGTATTTCCATTCTAACAGAAATGAAAACTGATACAGTTATTAGCCATTTATTTATGACTGTGACAGCAGCATCACATAACAAATAATCAGCTAAAATGCTGTTCCCTTTGCAGTAACAAGGACAGTAGCAGCATAATAATTGTATAAAGATGTTTGTCATTCAAGCATTTCATAAAAACAATTCCTGAACAGGAACATCATTCATTTTTCAAAAAGGTCTGATGTCTGACTAGGGTTGGGAATCGTTTGCATTTTATCGGTTCCGGTTTTCAATTCCAAAATGGTGAGAAACATTCCACATCTGGATACAAAGAATTTTTTTTTATACTTTAACTTCAAAAGTCATCTTTTATACATGAATATTGTTCTTCCCATGTAAAACTATTACAGGTAAAAACCTTAATGTGGCTAAATGTGCTAAAGCAGGGAGCTAGGAAACCAAACATCTCTCAGTTCCTGTGGATCAGAAGTAATTTCTCCTGCAGAAATGATGAAGCTGTGATCCTAAAGGAAAGGAACCATTTTACCCTAAGCTGCTTACTTACACGGGTACTCCCCAAGTTATGATGGGGACACGCTCCAACAAACCCATCCTAAGCTGGATTTTGGGTCAATCGAGGAGAATTTAAATTAATAATAATAATAACTGTAGTGCATAGTGAGACTCTGGCTGTACAGTGCCTTAAAGTGTATGGTGATCAGTAATGAGCTGCTTCAAAAACACAGCAAGCCCAAAAGTCACAGCAGGTACAACAATAATACTGCAGATTCCTAGACGGTGCTGCAATCAGCCATTTCCCCTCATTTAACACACTCGATACAACTCATCAGCTAATTACAATCACAATCATGTAGGAAATATTCATTTCTGTAGGTCTGTGGCCACCAGCTCAGAGAGAGCTACACTCTAAAACATCTGTTGGAAATGCTGTCAAACACACTGGAACAAAATCCAGAAGGAAGCTTATTGCAGGCTTCACACAACAGCGACTCCTAGCGACTAGTGGCAGGAGATGAGTAAGGACTACCTGCATAGTACAGCACATCTCATCTGGAAATAGAGTACTGTAGTGACAAAGGGGAACAATGAACTAACCCAAATGTATTTTACACGGTATTTGGGATTATATGTGCATGTGAAACGGACACCTTCAGTCAGGTCTTCAACGTCCTTAATCAGAGATGCAACATCACCCTTCTCCAAGACAGCAACTCCTTTCAACTCGGGAACGATGGTAGCCTCCCAGCATCGGATAAACAAGTCTGCCTTTCCTTTGTACATTTTACCAAACTCTATATCAAGCTTTCAAACAAAAAACATACATAAATATATACAAAATGTTTAGCCATGTTACTTAATTTATTCCATGATAACATATCCTGCTGTCCAAAGAACAACATGTGCATTAATAAGTTGGAACAGACAAAACAGAACCAAGAGAGCCACATGTTAAAATGTCTATGATAAAAAAAAAAGCATAAAACCACAGAGAATTTGATGTAAGCTTCGTTTATAAGCTGCACTACACTAAATCTAGGCCTAATGATGATACAAGCCTTGATATAGGCCTAAAGTGATACAAATTCACAAGTATATGACAAAAATGTGATCTAAAAACCACAAAAAATAGTCATATTGCCCACCCACAGCTGTGGGGTAAAATGCCTTGGACTGAATGAGCCTATAAGATGGTTCGGTTACTGATGTTTTACTGCTGTACCAGCACAGTTCCTGGCTACATTAATGGCATGTTAGCATATGTTATTAGCAGCCTAGCTCAGCTGTACATTAGAGGAAGCTTATCATGTTTACATCTGACTAAAGCCAAGCTTATAAGAAGCCTCTCTAATGCTTTATGACAAGTGAGGAGGCATTTAAAGAAAGTCATATTACCAGCAGACACACAAAAATGACCACAACTTAAAAAGTACCTGTTATGTTCCACAGATTAAATTCTATTAAAAAGCAAAGTTGAACAGCAAATGTGTCACTGAATATGAACACCTAACGGTATTTTCTATGCTTCGTAAATGATGTTTTTACCATCAATGTTCATACAATTTCAAGAACTTACCGATGAAACCGAGACGAGCTGCATCCTAATGGACGTCCAAAATGAGAGCCAGTAGTGGTGGTTTAAGATGCAGCCACTGCTGTGTTTCTCCAATGGTGTTACAGTTACACTGATATGCTACTGATATTACCAGCTATCTATAATATGAACACAGTGTTATGTAAGGTTAATAAGTCTGTTCTGTAAGTTCATAAGAAAAAAGTCAAATGATTGGTTAATAACATAAATAAATATCACAGTAACCATTAAGCTCAGTAACCATTTTCCCCTGGTGAGGATCAGGAGGTGGAATTATTTAATATGATTATGGAACCACAGTGATTTCTAAACTGCCTACTGGGAAGAGATGAGCATCTCTAAAGTTCAGACTGGATCCAGAAGTCATGAGCTGCTGCATCAGAGTCTGATCCCTGTAAGAGAGAAATGCAGACGATGTGGATGTGGATCTTCTGACAGACCTCCAGCATTTCACACCTTACTGACCTGGATGGAGGTGCAGGGGGAAGCAGGGGCATGGCTAAGGGCGTGTGTTCAGATGTGGGCGGGGCTACATCATGATAAGTCATGTGGTGTCTGGGCAGGAAACAGCAGCGCGGTAACCCGACACCTAGAGATGAAATGATATCACTCTGATAGAGAAGGAAAAGAGCATCAGAACAACAAGGACAGAAAGCAGGAGGAATGTAAATAGAGATGTAAATCCTTACCGGGGAGAGAAGCCTTACCACATTAACTAGAGGCTCATAAATGTAACTTCCCCATAGATACTGATCGCTCTGGCACACCCCCTTGTGGAGATGAAGGTAAAGGCAGCCTTGTTTTGTTGATTTCATTTGTTCCAGTGGTTATCTGTAACTTTGGAGTCCTAGTGACCCCTAATCTTAAACTGTGATATGTGTAGATATTTTGTGCCTCTATAACCTTTGTCATCTCTGTCTGTGGGACAAAATATATTTGGATATTTTTGGGTGTTTTAAACTTTGATTATTGTCCTAACTGTGGAAGTGAGTTGGATATTGTGTACGGAGTTTCTGTAGTGCAGCTGTATCACATCTGTATCGCATGTCGATGAATAAATAAAGAAATTTGGGCACGGAGTCAGCTCATGTGTGCACTGCTGGCCCAGATTTACCTGACTCGAGGAACTCTGGGGAATATCCAGACGAGGTGAACACAGACAGATAGATAGATGATAAAGATCCAGAATGGAACCCAGGGGATGGGAAGGTACCCAGAGTTAAGGTAGGACAGGACGAGACCTGGATTTAAGGAATGCTACATGAACTTACCACAGTGTTGCATGGCACAGGTCCTCAGGGTGGCCAGAGGGTGAGGAGCCTCTTCATCACCAGTCCGTTTAGAACCTGTACTTGTACGACACACAAAATGCACAAACAGTTGAAGGTTCCATGGTCTGTAAGTCAGTGTTGTGCATGAACGAGTTCAAAAGAATGCGTTCATTGAACACGGTCATTTTTTCGTGAACGTTGAACTGAACGCAACACATTTTTTAATAAAGAACTTGAACGTGAATTAGTTCACATTATGTGTCATGAACGGCAGACATCACTGTAACTGAACGTTGGAATTTGTTTTCCATTGAAAACTGAGTGACATCTGTTTTCTCTTTTGAAATGCAACGAGAGAAAGTTCCCTCTCCTCGCTGGTGCCGCTTAAATCATGTATCACCAGACAGAAATGGTTTTGACATTGTGTGCGCAATGCATTGCGGGCAACGTAGTGTCCGGCTGAGACTAGTTAACATACTGGCTAGTTAATAACATACTGGCTTCCGCACGACGTTACCCGTGATGAATTGCAGCAGAGCGGGGTAG
>JAJAGP010005156.1:0-36968 GCA_025084515.1 Ancistrus triradiatus
AAAAAAAAAAACCCTGTACCTAATTTTAAAAAATGAGTATTTTGAGCTTAAGAGTACCAAAGTGATAATCACAATGCTTTGGCATCATGAAGTCACAATGACATTTTGTGATGCAGTGAATGAGATATTACGAATAGGGCATATTTCTGACAAAAAACCCCAATATTAAGGAAATAATAAATGCTTGATGGAGGAGAAAGTGCTCAGAGTAATGCAAGTTGCCTATTCCAAGGTAGGCTTGATGCTCAATGCAGCAACGATCCTGGCTGACGTTATTCATACATAAATAGATTATATATTGCTCTACTGTTCAACTTATTCCACCTGACTAATGTCAGAAATGACAGACATTAGAAAAATATATAAAATAATACAAGAACAAGGCTTCACATGAAAAAAATGCAATTAAAACTAACTCAAAAAATGCCTTCCCAGCAACACCACCACACTTCTGAACAATTAAAGACTTGACTTGCTAGCCCAAGGTCCTTGTTACAAGGAATTATTTGGGAGATGACCAGGCAGTTAAGACACTGACATGTAAATAGTGTAATTAGTCATATTTGGCCAAATTCGACTCAAAAGTAAAGATTTTTAAACAGACAGAAGTTCAACTGAAGGTGTCCGTTACAACAATTGCATTCACAAACGTGTCTCTCCAACGAACCAGAACAAACCCCTGCATTCTGCACTTTCACCAACAGGTGGCAGACTTGCCACAACAAGCAATATGCAAGCAGGGCTGGGCATCCATGTTGATCAAATCTAAATCTGTTGATATGCTCTCAATTCAAAATGGCAACCCCATTCCCTAATGTTTACCATGTAGCCAGAGTCACACAAACGCACCTCTTTGTAGAGTGAATAGAGGAAGACGGCAGTCTGTACGGTCTTTCCTAGACCCATCTCATCTGCCAGGATTGTGTCTGTGCCCTGAGCCCAGGAGAAACGCAGCCAGTTCAGTCCTTCTAGCTGATATGGATGCAGAGTTCCGCCAGTAGCGTCCAGATACTCGGGCTGACGGTCAAACTTAATGGTGGGCTGAAAAAGGAGGAGAGAAAGCAAAGCTTTCTGAAACTCGTAGCTGATAACTTTACAATGTACAAGCCAAGCAATTATGGTTTAAGGGCCTTGCTCAAGGGTCCAACGATGGCACAGCATGGCAGTGCTCAGGCTCGAAACCTAGACATTCTTGTCCACAATCCATTACCTTACCTGCTATACCATCAGTGTCCCACATGCCATACAATCACTGCTACATTTTGACAGCAAAACTTTACACTGTAAATTAATGTACTGTGAAACAAATGACATTTAAAGAGGTATTCTGGTTGTTTAACAAACAGGCATTAACTACTGCTTGGAATACACTACCATCATTTGGATGGGGAAAAACAAAAACAAACAAACCCTCTAGCCTTCATGCAGCGCTCCCCTGTACGTGAATTAACCACATATTAGGAAAGAGGGAGAATACTCACATCCACCACTGGGTTCTCTGGAGGTCTTTCCAGTCTCTTCATTTTGCCTTTGACTCGGAGTTTCTTACTTGGCCTGCCTTCATCCCCCATCATGAGTTCTCTACCATGGGGAATTGTCACGCATGCCATTACCCTCACATACTTAATTGCATCACATCTGTCTGCATGTACAGTGATGCTTCAAATTGTGAAACCTTCAGAATGTTTCTTTCTGCTTAAAAATGATCTTAGCCACTATATTTACACATACAGTGGAGCAAAAAAGTATTTAGTCAGCCACTGATTGTGCAAGTTCTCCGACTTGGAAAGGTGAGAGGGGTCTGTAATTTATCATAGGTACACCAACTATGAGAGACAAAATGAGAAAAAAATCCAAGACACCACATTGTAGGATTTTTAAAGAATTTAATTGTAAATGATGGTGGAAAAGAAGTATTTGGTCAATAAAAGTTCAACTCAACACTTTGTAATATAACCTTTGTTGGCAATGACAGAGGTCAAACATTTCCTGTAAGTCTTCACCAGGTTTGCACAAACTGTAGCTGGTATTTTGGCCCATTCCTCCATGCAGATCTCCTCTAGAGCAGTGATGTTTTGGGGCAACATGGACTTTCAACTCCCTCCAACACATTTTCTTGGGTTGAGGTCTGGAGACTGCTAGGCCACTCCAGGACCTTAAAAAAAAAAATCTTTTTACGGAGCCACTCCTGCCCGGCGGTGTTTTGCGATCATTGTCATACTAAATACCCAAGCCATGTTCCACTTCAATGCTCTCACTGATGGAGAGGTTTGGGCTTAAAAATCCTCACGATTAGGTCCCGCTCATTCTTCCCGTAACACGGATCAGTCCTCCTGTCCCCTTGCAGAAGAACAGGTCCCAAAAGCATGATGGTTGCCACCCCCATGCTTCACAGTAGGTATGGTGGTTCTTGGGAAATGCAACTCAGCCATTCTTCTTCCTTTTGTTTGAGTTTTAACCAAAAAGTTCTATTTTGGTTTCATCTACCACATGATATTCTAAAATCTCTTCTGGATCATCCATATGCTCTCTGGCAAACTTCAATGGTCCTGACAGGTACTGGCTTAATCAGGGGGACACGCCTTGCACTGCAGGATCTGAGTCGCTCTCGTCGTAGTGTGTGTACTGATGGTAGCCTTTGTTTACTTTAGTCCAGCTCTCTGGCAGGTCATTCATCAAGGTCCCTCTGTGTAGTTCTGGGAGTTTTTGCCTCACCATTCTCCATGATCATTTTGACCCCCTCCCACGGATGAGAATCTTGATCTGGCGTGGAGCCCCAGATCGAGGGAGATTATCAATGGTCTTGTTGTATGTCTCCATTTTTCTTATAACTGCTCCCACAGTTGATTTATTCACCCAACCTGCTTTCCTATTGTAGATTCACTCTTCCCAACCTAGTGCAGGTCTGCAATTTTTTTCCTGGTGTCCTTCGACAGCTCTTTGGTCTTGGCCATGGTTGAGTTTGGAGTCTGACTGTTTGAGGCTGTGGACAGGTGTCTTTTATACAGATAACGAGGTCAAACACGTTAATACAGATAACGAGTGGAGGACAGAAGAGCTTGTTAAAGAAGTTGTTACAGGTCTATGAGAGCCAGAAACCTTGCTTGTTTGTGGGTGACCAAATACTTATTTTTCACTATGATTTACAATTAAATTCTTTAAAAATCCTACAATGTGATTTCCTGAATTTTCTTTTCTCATTTTGTCTCTCATAGTTGAAGTGTAGCTATGATGAAAATTACCGACCTCTCATCTTTCTAAGTAGGAAACTGCACAATCAGTGGCTGACTAAATATTTTTGCCCACTGTACATAACAGTAGATAGAGATAACCCACTGAACAATGTGAAAAATAGTAACACTTGGTCACTTATTTATATACGAGTGCCAAAAGCACATTGACTCTAGTTTAATAGTTAACATTAATTGAATTGAACTTAGAATCCGGCGTTTTTTCAACATGGGAACAACAATTACGGTGTGGAGCAGGCAACCCATTGTATTTAAAGAACAGTGATCTGTCAAAGTCTGATCTTCCCATGTTTGTGCAAGTATACCGGCATGAACAAAAGAACATTCTGAGGACCCAAGAAAGAGTTGTTGATGATCATCAGGCTGGAAAATATCTTCAGAGATAGTTTTGATCTTTTGTGCTAATCTTTGTAAATCCAATAGAAATGCTGCAGAAGGAACTGAAGCGAGCAGTCCATGTGAGAGCATCCACCAAAATCCCAGAGTGGACGCTGTTCTGTATGGAGGATTAAGCTGAAATTCAAGCCAATGTGCAGGACTGATCAGCAGTTGCCAGAAACATTTGGGTGCACTTATCAGTACACAATGGGGTGACACCAGATACTAATAGCAAAGACTCCCAATCATCCCCCAGGGATATGTATATTGGATGGTTTTTCCTCAGTAAAAGAGTGACTCGTCTCCCATTTCTTTGTGTTTTTTCTTTCTTTTTCATTCTCAGGACTCGTGTGAAAATCGGATGATGTTTTAAGGTCATAGTTTATCAGAAATACAGAAATGCTAAAGCCATTCACAAACTTTCAAAGAACCTGTCATGCGGTGCCTACATTTCAAATCAAGCCAATTCCTTTACGATTTGGAGCCTAAGCACTTTTTGGTGCACGTGTTATACCTGTGGTTCCAGTACTGAAGTTTGAAAGCGTCAAATTCTGGGATCTCCATGTCCTCTGCCTCCCAGGTGGCCTGATCATAGGGTAGGTCTCTCCATTTAATGAGGTAGTGACAGTTACTCTTCTTATCCACACTGGACAATAGGAGAACAATGCATGCAAAATAAGTCATTATCTAAAACAAACCATGACCACTAAATTAACTAAATTTTAACTTTATATACACTCCTGTAGCAGGCCTGGTGTACCACTTTAAAGCTTTGGTATTCGACCAATGAACTAGGCAAAAACAGATCCGCTAAAGAGACCCAAGAAACATTTATATCAGATTTAAATTCAACACATTGTAGCCACATATTAAACTATTGTAAATCGATCCTTCTCTCCAAGATGCACCTTGACCAGCAAAAACGTTACAGCATAGCACACGTCACCCAGTGTCCATCCCACATGGACAGCTAAACAATTAGAGTATAGCTTGTTACTGTAAGAATTTATTACCAGTAATTTGGACAGATATCACTGTCCAAAATAAAAGGCAACACAAGTGGCTCTGACCAGCCTTCGCTCTCCTGTAACCTGTTCACAATAGTATCCCTTGTTACCGCTGCAATCAGCATTGCCAATGCATTAAATGTTTAATAGTCGTATGAACTCCTGAAGTTGGTGCCGCCTTCTTAGTTTACAGAAATGAAGGATATCACGTACAATTCTGACGTTTGATATAGTAACAATCTTCTACAAGCCACGTTTGGCAGATGCTCTTATCCAGAGTGACTTACAACTGATACAATTCAAGCAATTGTGGGTACAGGACCATGCTCAAGGACCCAAAAGAGAAAATCTGGCAAAGACTGGATTTGAACCCTAACCTCTACAGACTTAAGTGTAAACACATGTGGTTAACATTGTCAGAATGCAATCTAGATAAAAGACACATGAAAACACCAAGTGTAAATGTAGTCTAGAAGATTAAATAACAGCAGCTTAAACCAGGTAAACAAGCACTGAAAAGCACATGCATTCATCTCCATCAACAAGTCTAGTTCCAAAAATATCTTGGGTACAGTTAGTACTGCTCCAGCATTGACCAAGTAGGTGTTTAAATGAAACTCACACCCAGTTACTAGGGGGGTGCAATATGTCTACAGTGTCACTCACTTTGCAAATAAATAAATAACCAATCAAAAACATACCTCGAGTTCACTGTGTCATGTAGCCAGGTACAACAAACAACTGTGCATGCACACAGAGTCCGTGCCCAAACCAAGATAGTGTTCAACCGAAAAGCGCATGACTGAAGTTAAACATGAGTGAACAAACTATGCTAGGAGACAAAACACAGACACCACTGGCCTTGCAATCTACACCGTAGGACGTGGTATGGCTTTTTGTTGCTCAAAAGACAATCTGCACACTGTCGGAAATCGGTTGCCATTACAGACAGCTAGTCAACTAACATATCAGCATCTGCGAACTAACCACCGTGCAGAACATGAAGATTATGAAACTTCGGGAATCAGCTGTCCACACAGGTTTAAACCAGCCAAAGTACCAGCACAAAAACACTCAGCAAACCATAGCAAATCATTTTGCAAAACAACAACAGATTTCTTACAAAAGAAAAGCAACAGATGGCAAGACAACTGCTGAAAGACATTGTGCCAATTCAGGGAGTTGAGAGAGACGGGTTCAAATATTTAAAAACACTCACTATATTTATCACGATACATGATGGCAGACAAAATGCATCAGTAACAACAGGTTCTTAAAACCTACTATTCAAATATTAACCCATACTTACAAACGTTTTTACTTTATATGCAAAATGTGCTGCACTTCTTCCAATTAAACAGGGCTAATTAAACTCTGTATACTGAAACATGCAGGTTCTTTAAGCACCGGTGATATCCACGATATGCTCAGGAAAGCACATCTACCACGATACATCTGATCATGATACGACAAAATATCATCAAATTGCCCACCCCTAGGTTCAGCCAACTTCTGAATACTTCTGATCTACACAACCAAAGTTTCGTCTAATTTTCATTACGACATCGCACACCCCATCCATTAATAAAAAGAGCTTGGGCAGCAGAACCTGAGTCCTCACCTGTGGTTGAGTATTCGATGGATCATCATCCACTCCATCTTGATGCCGAAGCGATAATACTTTTCCTCCATCTGGGCATAGATGGGGTCTTTGCTCTTCCGCTTGTCACTCTTCTCGTCTTCACCCTCACCTCCGAAGTCAATGGGTGGGGGCTCGTCCATGTCATTCTTCCGCTGGTAGTTTCTGAACATTACCTGGCAATGCAGTTCCAGCTGAAGAAAAGTAAGAGCAAGATATCGTGAGCCTCGATCGAATCTGCCGTAACGACAGAAGTGCGTCAGTACAAACAGTGCACAGACCTGCAGCTCAGACACCCAGGAGCAGTGCCAGTAAGACATGTTCTGCCACTTGACGAAGAATTCCCTCTCAGGCCGGCCAGCCAGTGGAGCCGGGTCAGGGGAATCTGCAGTAGGGGTCGGGCGTCGGGGACAGGGGTGGCGGTGGTGGGTCTCCCCATCGCCAGGTAAGGATCCTCTTGCACTTTGACCTTCCATAGCGTCAGGACACTTCAAGAAAATAGGGTGCAAGTAGAGGATTAGGGACGAGCCGACAAATTACCCTTCCATACCAAATCCATAAGGTGCTTGAGACCTGCGGCATATCACTTAAGCCCTTGACTCACAGTGCATCGAGGACAGATCCACTCTCCGTTGGGAATTTCAGGCAGGGGTGGGTTGAGGCAGTGGATGTGGTAGGAAGAGGGGCAAGTGTCGCAGCACAGCAGCTCTCCTCCGTCTTTACAAACTCGGCAGAACTCCATGTGGTGGTCGTCCTCCTCGGTTTCGCCTACAACAGCTTCATTCTCCTCCTCTCCTTCAGAGGCCTCCTCACGTGCTTCCCACTGAATACCCTCCTTCTCCTGAGAGATTGTTTTAAAAGCTCACTTTTACATCGCGCCAAAGACAAGCAAGGAAAGTAAGCCAGCTAGGCAAATGAACACAAAGTACTCGCACATTCCTGAAAGATGTACATCAAATATATGGCAACACATCCAATTCATCCAACCACAGGTTATTCAAATTAGTCAAAGCAAGAGCCAATGAGACTTGAGATTAAACTGATTTTACCTTACAAAACCCTAGCATTGCACAGCACAGTCTGCAACATTCATAGCATACAGCAGACACCCTTATCCAGACTGACTTGGACCCAATCAAGGACTGTGCAGTGTTAGGCATTCTATATTCTGTTCATACTTTAGGTTTTAGGGCTAGTAGTCTGTAATCAGATCATTCTCAGCACTGCAGTGACACTGATATGGTGGTGTTAGTGTGTGTTGAGCTGGTACAATTCGATCAGACACAGCAGTGCTGCTGGAGTACTGAAAACACTTCACTTTATTAGAGACCTTATTGCTCCACCTTGCAGGTGTGATGGGACTGATGGCCTATTTTTAGTTCAGCTCAACACACACCAACCCCACACAACTACACTGTGCTCAGAATGATCCACCACACAAACAGCACCAGATCTGTGGCGGTCCTGACCATTAGGCAACAGAAAGGGGACAAAGTATGGCGAGAAACAGATCTGTAGAACTACAAAGTGCAGTGACCACTAAAACTTAAAAGAATACGCAGAAGACAAACTGAAATATACAACACCTGATACTTTTGCACAGCACGGTTCAACCTTCCAACCCACGATGCAATCAGTGAGGATTACAAACCATGCTCAAAATACACAGTGGCAGCTCAGCATGCAGAGACTTTTCTTGGTCAGTACCTATTCGCTGTGGCCCACCACCACATGGACTGTGGGCAGGAAGTCCTGCATGCTAGGCCACTGCATATTAATGCATGTGGTATTCTGAATCCATACCTTTACAGCCATAGGTACTGGATACAAGATTCAACTTGAAGCAAAGTTCTCAAAAAAGGTTGCGAACCACTACTGATAACGATGATACAAAGTATGGAACATCCACATTTACAGCATTTAGCAGACGCCCTTATCCAGAGCGACTTACAATTGATACAATCTTACAATCGAAGCAATTGTGGGTTAAGGGTCTTGCTCAAGGACCCAACAGTGGCAGCTTGGCAGAGATGGGATTTGAACCCTGGACCTTCTGGTCCAGAGTCCAGTACCTTAACTGCTAGGCTACCACAGTCCCTATACAGTAACTATAAAGACATGGACATGAAGACAAAAGAGTTATGAAGTAATAACTTACACAGTGTGGGCAGCTCCAAGTGCCTTCGGGGGCTTTCTCCATGTCAGGGTCCAGACAGACCATGTGATAAGCTCTGGGGCAGGTATCACAGAGGATGATCTCACCCCCTTGCTGACACACCTCACAATAATCTTGATGATCAGTTTCATATCCATCTGCTTCTTCGTCCACTGGATACAGAACAAAGGGGTTTAAGCAAAGCAAGTACTGCAATGAGACTTCACACAGGCATCACTGAATTGGATTCAGTCTGAGCAACATTGAAAACTGTCAAAATTGTTATAAAAAACCCACAAATGTCTGTCATGCAAGCTTGGTGCTGAGTCTATTCAGACCAAGTGACTCGAGGTTGGAGGACAAAAGCCGGCTCACCTTTCTTCTTCTTCTTGGATTTGGGCTTCTTTTTTGAGCGACTGCTGCGGCTGTTGGAGCTGTCCGACACGGAGACGCTGTTCATGCTGCCATCGTCAAAGTCACTGTCTACATCCATCTCATCCTCTTCACTCTAAACAAGCCCGACAGTGAATAACTAACAATGTAAAGATGCAACGATTCACCATTTCAGTTCCAAAGCAATAAGATGCTGTTGTACAAACAAGGAGGAACAGTGACGGAAGTAATGTACAAGCATATTATAAGAATTGGGCAAACATACAGATGATCGCTTTCTCTTGCTGTTGAAGCCTCCCAGTTTGATCTTCAGAGGAGCAACTTTCTTGGCTTTGGCCTTGACCTTCTCCTGAGGTTTAGGGGTAGGCTTGGACTTCCTACGGGCATTAGGACCTGGCAAAGAGTAGAAAGTTTCAAAAGTGTCCAAATAATTCAGATACTTAATGGCATTACAAAACTGTTTGACGGACTTAAGTAACACTAGAAACATGAACACATGAAAACTACTTTTGGTGGGCCGGGGTGGTGGGGTCTGTCAAACATATGGTCTGTATTATGGCTTTGCTTATTTAACATTGCCTTCAGCATCAATGGTTATTTAACAGACACAAGGCTACAGGGCTGGGCAGTGTTGGCTAACAAATTGCCGCTGTGTCACCCTAGCATCTGAAAGTGCTGTTTCAGCCCTAAGTACTGAATACAATCCGCTTGGCACTCGCCGTTACATCCCTCACCTCCGCAATACAAATAGCCAGATTTTCCCCATTTTTTCCCCTCTCCCAAAACCACTACATGTACATGCTAATGCTTTACACTGTTGATGAATACATTTTAAATTTAGCAAAAGTTACAGTTAAAAACAAAGTTTTAAAGACACAGAACCATTTCCTATAAAAGCACTGCTTAGGCTCAATCAGTGCTACTGGTGATCAGAAAGAAATTCTGTTAAACAAGCACCACATAGATAGAAGTGCCATCATATTCAGACTGGCCTTGCACACATTTACATTTACAGCATTTAGCAGACGCCCTTATCCAGAGTGACTTACAATTGGTACAGTCTTACTATCCAAGCAACTGTGGGTTAAGGGCCTTGCTCAGTGGCAGCTTGGCAGAAGTGGGATTTGAACCCTGGACCTTCTGGTTCATAGTCCAGTACCTTACCCGCTAGGCTACCACAGTCCCATAACATCTGTATCATCACTGACTTTCAGTATTCTCTTATTAATAAAAAGCACAAATATCGGCTCACCCTTGCCCTCTTTAGTCTTAGCCTTGCGAAGGGGGGGAGGCACTGGAGGTGGCTGAGGCTCAGAAGGTGGAGGGGCATTAGGGGTTTCAGCTGCCACCATGCTCTCAACCGCCGCAGCCACATTGGCAGCTGCCAGAGCGGCGTTGGCGCTGGCAGAGCCACGCAGGGGGTTGTTGGTACTAAACTCGCGCCACTTCGCCCCGAGCACCATCATCATCTTGGAAACAGCGATCTTTGGGTTCTTGGCTGCAATAAGAGGCCTGCAACAGGCAGGAAAGGTGATATTACTCAAGGCAAGACCATACAGTGAATTCTAATGACAGTAGGATAGGACTGGTATTAATTAGGCCACTTATGTATAGCACAAAGTATATAGACTGCAACATGCTGGTGTATAAAGTGAGCGTGATAGATGATAAATGGATCGCTTATTTGTCTGAGTATTCCACACCTGACAAACTGACTGAAGGCTTTGTAGTTAGTGAGAGCTCTGTAGTCTTCTTCGGTAAAGACGTGGTCAATGTCCTCCATGCCCCAAGTATCCAGCAACTGGGACGAGGTCTTCGGTTCCTGGAGGACAGAAACCACCATTATAAACCCACTGAGCTGAAAAGCAAAACTAAAAGATGTGTTTGTTTTTCAGGTTTGTTGTTGCATTTGTGCTCTTGATTGCACAGACTTCACGCAAATGTTTTTTTTTTTAAACATCACAATTATTGAGTTCTAGATTTTTACCACTGTCCATTTACATATACACCTATTTCCAGGATTTCCCAAATTCCATCCCATGTATTAATTCTTCTCAAGTCTCTCACATTTCTGTAATCACATCCTGTGCTATTTAAAGCACCTCGTTTATATTGGTATTCGACAAAACCACGGGTTTGTTTGTGTGTGCTTGTAAGTTTAAAAGACTGTTCGGTATCTGTGCCCTCCGGCTCAACCCAACATATTCTGGCCTGATTTCGCTTTTTTCCGGTTGCTTGGCTACAAACTGAAAGCGCCATTTTTGACCAAATTTGGTGCATCGCTAGATTTTATATGGACACATTTGACTTCACACATACTCGTTTGATCTTGTTCGAAAAGTGTTTCTGGCCACATGACACTTGGCCCAAATATTTGATTCCATAATCAGAATTATTTCTGGACTCTTTAGGGCAACTGTTTACTTCAGAAACACAGACTGTGGAACTCGGCATACATTTGCTAATTGAGGAACTTTCTCCAAAATGGGTTTCACATCAGTGATTTGTTCTATTTACTTAACTGATTTACGTACTTATTTCTGATATTTTGCTGGCCACTGATGAACAGCTCAAAGCTGCAGCTGAAGCTTGGTTATACAAAAGAATAATTCAGTTATTTGCTGTTTAATTCCTTCATTGCATCACATCAGGTATTTTGTTTCATCTGCAGATTAGAGTCTCACTCCCTGCTGTTGTGAAACGCTGAAGTGTGAAAACAGCCTTCACACTTTTCCCAATGTACCAGACTCTAGGTCCAAACTAGTCGCAATTGCATTCAAATGTCAGCATTTAACTATACCACCAGACAAGCTGACACACGCAAGAACAAAGCGTAACATGGGAGGCCACAACATTCACGACTTTCAAACTACAAGGGTCAGACGACAACGTAATCAACTTCTTAGAAAAATCATGTTTATAGTCTAGGTTTTTCCTTGTTTTGGCCACAATAGCAATGTCCTGTTGCCAATAGGTACTCCTCATGCTCCCCCAAAAGCAAAGCAGCAGGTGGCAACAAAAAACAGTCACTGACTGCACAGAATTGTAATGATTTACGATATTCATAGGCACTGTAATGTGTTTATAAAAGTTCCAAACCATAGCTAACAAAGCATCTCGACTACAGCATCACCACAACTACAGCAAAGGTCTTCTTCACTTTGCATGCTGAATAAATCAGAAAAATAACCAACTTTATCATTATGGCATTCTGTCAAACAATGGAAAATCCCATGCACAGCTGTTTTGATGTGGTAGTCCAATGGCAGGAGGTACAAACAAATTGCATGAAAAATATTGGATAAATTTAATGATGAAAAGTCCCATGAAATATGAGAAAACTGTACTACTATTGTGGGTGTATACTAGTCTGGCAAAGAAACTAACTTACACAAATTCCCACTTATCCTTCTTTAAACTAGATTGTTTGTTTATTTGACGTCGCCATCAGCATCAGTAGCCATTTCAGCGACACACACAAAGTGACAGACAAAATCTGTAGACAAGGTTTCATCAAGACTAGACATGTACACACTCAAGTCAATGCAGCATAATCAATTAACATAACATGTCTTTGGACTGTGGGAGTACCCGGAGTAAACCCGTGGGGGGTTCTCCACTCTCATACTCACTGAGCTATCGTCATCATCTTCATCCTCCTCCTCCTCGGGCTCTTTCCTCTTAGAAGCAGCCGCACTGGAGTTCCTCTCTGGGCCCGCGTTGTTCCTCTTCTTGTCTCTGGAAGTGGTGGCTCTTTTCTTTTTCTTCCTGCCCGGTGTGTAGTCACTGCCCTCGCTGTCAGACCGCCCTCCGGCCCCATCTTCCTCCATCTCGTCCACATCATGCCCCTCTACGGGCTCAGGGGAACTAATTGGGACATCCTGGAAGGCGCAAAAGAAAAACGCCAAGTACGTATTAGAGCAAACATGTGAGCATTTGCCACATGCCATGCCACGCAGACCCAAAAACAGGGACATGTAATTCTCTTCAAGACACTGAACAAAGGCCACTACAGTAAATGAGGCAACGAATAAAGACAGAAGAGTTGGGTCTGTTCTTAAGCCTACCTCTCTGCGAAAGCGCTGCCTCTTGCTGCCTTTGCTCTCACGACTACTCTTCTTGGCTTTTTTCTTCTTTTTCACTTTAGGTGCTTCATTCTCCGACAAGTCGTCCTCCAGGTCATCATCTGCAGAACATATGCAAAAATACCCATGCAGCCAACCATTCAGAACGAACCTGCAGTTTATCCAACCCCCATCTCAGCCAGTCAGTAGACGGTCGTAAACCGGATATTTCATAATAATCGTGCAATTGTGGGTCACAGTAGACAAACTTTCAGGCCTTTTTCAGCGCTGCACAGCTTAACATAGCGCTTACAGTGGCTATTTCTTTGGGTGAAAATATCTATGCGGCATTTAACGTCCGTCCAATCAACGGCCATTCGCTTTAAAGGCCAAAGTCTCATTATAATAAAACATAATATGAAACAAAAACCTGTCTTTCAGCTGGGGATGTAGCAGTTATGACATCCCAGTATACAGTACAGTACTGAACTCTAATAATATTTTTACTTAATTGTAACAGATGAATTGCTTATGTACTTTTTCACACTTTTCTTGTGAAAATACCTTTAAATGTGTGTACACTACCCCTTTAGATTTTTTTTAGCATTCCCCGTAGGTAGGTGTTATACAAAATGAATAAAGAATGCCGCATGAAAAGCATGTGTTTGCTGTGTGTGATACGTTTGTAGTCAGGTGCTGTATTGTACTATGCAGTTTTGTAAACGATAAGAACTCGCAAGTACAATATTTGTACGGTACTGTACTAAACCCTTTCATATTGTGTTTACATTTTTTTTTTTTAAGTACCATGTGCAAGGTATCTAAACCACAGTACTTGGTAACTGATTGCATCTTGCCCCACAGTACTCTGTAATCCTAAAAAGACTATGCGGCTAAAGGTAATGCCTGGTCAACGTCCATTTTGGTCAATGTCCCATTTCACAGAACATAACGCGGACATTAAACAGTGCATACCTGTACAAACATCAAATCTGCAAGGTCACTCGTGGCCGCTGTGAAATTACGTATTGCGGTGTTAACCATGCAAACTTTCAAGAGTACTGGAAAACTATCAGATGTCCTGATTTTGCCATTACATAACACTTTTGCATGGTACCCGGGTGATTCAGTCTAAAACCCTAGCCCACCACCGCACTGACTCAGGTTGGTGTCCCTTCTGTTTACACTTGCATTTAACAGATACCCTTGTTCAAAGCAACCTGCAACTGATACAAACTTAAAATGCACAGTCTGAGCAACGAATGGTTATGGATCTCACTCAAGGGTCCAACAGCGACACCTTGGCAGGTCTTGGGACTTGAACCCAGGACACTGCCCCATAGCCCACAGCCCAGTGTCTTTACTGGTGTAGTCCCACAACTTGCAGGCATGTTTAGATTCATTTCCACTAGTTGGATGAAACAAACTTCTGACACCATTTCCCATCACATCAAATGATGGTGTATTTTCATAGAAGGGTTATTGTTATATCCAGCTGACAGCAGCATTATGTCAGCACAATTGGCTCTGTCTGAATTAGGGGAGGCTGGACTGGGGAAATCATCCCATGGCACAGCAACTGCAACCCCAATCCAGCCTTGAATTGTGGCAATACGCTCCAGAGCCTGTGATACTGATCATGATAAGTGGAGCTCAAACGTGGGAGGAAAGACATTTTTGCAAATGACAAATAAATATTTGAACTCGTTCTATTGAAAGCCAAACTATTCACTCATATCATAAACGCATGCAAATATCTCGGTTTGCCGTCTTGCTCACCTCTAGTTGGCAGCAACACCCCTTAAAGTTGTTGTCTCATGAAATATCGGTATTATACACAAGCCTGACAATCATGGAGGCTATTTGAGTAGCCACTGTAAGAAATATGCCCTTCAACGAAAACGCAGCATCGTTTAGGCCGAATGAGGTAAAACCCGATCGGAAAGAGTATCCGAAGCCCGTGCGTCCATTTCACAAGCGAAAACCCAGTTTCACTCAATCGATGGAAAGGAATCTAAAAAAACACGACCACAAACATTGTGGCTTTCTCAGTGAGGCGGTTAGCGGGCGGCACGAGTTCTATATGGAAAACCCCCGTTGCCATTTTCCTGTCCAAAGCTTTCTCGGTGCAAAACATGTTACGAGCCAGAAATAAAGTCCAAACCTTGGTAGAAATGCTTACAAACACGGGCAGCTCGCGAGGTCACCCGTTAGCTTATTCGTGACTCGAGTTGAGGGAATGCATCTGTGAAAAGCGTGGATTGGTGTGGCGTTAAACAAACGTCAGCAGCTTTAGCCGGAGTGCTAACCGCCTGCACAGCCTCCACACAAAACACCGGTAGGCCGCAAAAGCAGCCATGCCGGGAAATTCTACTTTCGAAAGTGTAAAACGAAAAGACGAGGAGCGGGCAGTTCCATGAACGACTTTTCGCTGTCATTTGATGTATTTACTGGCTATTCTGCGGTTTTATGAAGGATGTGGTTTGTTTGATAACTGGCTAAGTAATTAGCAAGTTCGCTAAACTAACATAGGCTGGCAACGACAAACAAGTTTGGGAATCGGTTAAAAATATCCAGCAACGAGGTTTAACGGACTACCGTCGTTACTGGACACTTGATGTGTTGTTTGGCCAGTTAAGTTCGACGAGTGGTGCTTGTGTAGGATTACCGAGTAAAAATATGACTAACGTGACGAACCCCATACTTTACCAACAAAACACTCATTATTAAATCACACAAACGTGTAGTGGTGTAAGGAAAACTTACCTTGAAGCATGGACCGGTCTTCTGTCGGGCCAAAATCATCTCTATCGTCCTCACTTCCAGACATAATATTTGTGTATTTGAACCTTCTAGTTAGGTTAAATACACGCTTCGTTCACTCCTCTCACCCAGGCTGGTGGCTGGCGAGGCGAGGCGGGAGAAGAGCCGGTTTCCACAAACGGTGCGAATCAAAAGCACATTAACAAAACGGAAGTTAGTATTGAGAGCCGGTATGTGTCCGTCACATCATTCAAGGAGCGATCATGCCCTATTTAAATATAATGCCTGAACTGAAGATCTGACCACATAGGTAACACTGCCGATGGCTAAATGTAAAGCAGGCAGACAGAAGAACTAACGAGGCGACAAACTAACTTGTCTGTTTCCACCTACTAACGTTAGCACGCTACGGCGCTAACACAGCCTCTCTCTCTCTGTCTGTGTGTATATATGTGTGTGTGTGTGTCTGTGAAAGCTAGCTGTACCGGCTAAATTGGTTGGCGCGACGAAATCACGCTGTTTCGTTCCAAGAACTTGGCTTTTGCTTTCTATCTGGTCGATTTACAGCCTGGTATAGGCGGTATCATCTCCCATCCAGAACGAGGTTTAAAAAACAAACCAAAAAAAAACTGAGTACTCACAACTTGGATATCCACGAAACAGTGAAGATGTGAAGCAGCACACCGTTTCCACGCTCAACAGTTCAATGCAGACTGAAAGGTTTTTGGCTTCTTCTTATTATTATTTTTTTGTCTTGCTTAATAAAGTAAAAGCGGTAGGATTTGGTGCGCTGTGGGATCCGTGCGACGACACCGTCTCTCCCTCTCCCACTAACACCCCTTGCATACACACAAAGAGATCAGGGGGCAGACATCCCATAATAACCCCCCTCTCGCACACACATATATACACTCACCCCTCCCCCCACTCTGCATAGTTACCTTGCAACATACAGACCATAATAATCCACCCCCCCACACACACACTACTCTCTTCCCCATTCCACCATGGCCCTTAGCAACCGTTACCATGGGGACATTCACCCCTCCCACCCTGACAACATCCCATAATAATAATGAGCGCAGTCACTGACATCCCACAATAAGCATAACTCCTAAAAAGAGAGCGAGCAGCGGAGAGAACTCAACGCCACATGACTCCTTCCTTTGAGTCCACATTGACTCTGCTGGACTGCTGATCCGCTGTCTGACTGTCTGACCCGGACGAAGAATCTGAAGAGCGTGCAAACTTGTGGACAGTCCATATGACCTGGTTTCCACTGTACGACGTCCAGCCTCGTACTGTAGTCTTGACAGTAACAAAAAAATCCCAGAAGCGGAGAGCATGCTGGGTCGTCACGATCACAGACGACCAGCAACAAAGTTCTGACAGCAACAATGTTTGGGACTAGATTTCGGAAAGTGACCTCTGCCACGGAGCCACCATGCAGAACGACAGCATGTTTCTGTTTGAGCAATTTAAAACACGCTGTATGGTCAGAAGAATGTAGACACCCCTTCTGCTGTTATTTCAGCCATACCCAATGGTAAAAAGTTCATAACATGAAGCAGATAGGCATGGAACCTCAATAGAGAGACAGTGACAGTAGAATGGTTTGGACTGAACACCTCAGTGACTCTCAATATGACACTTTCATAGGTTCCACCTCCCCAACAAATCAGTTCATCAACTTCCTGCTCTGCCCTCCTAAAACAAAGTCCATAATGAAAAGGTTTGACAGCTTTGTAGAACTTGGCTGGCCTGCACAGAGCCCTTGACCTTAACACATCATACATCTTTGAGTTGAATAGGAAGGGTGAACCAGGGCTTGTTGTCCAACACCACTGTCTGACCTCAGCCATATTCTGGAATCAGAAGATTGAAGGAGGTTGTGGCAGCAAAGCATGGTTTGAATGTGATGCTCAGTGTGCACAACCTCTTGGCTAATATAGTGCACGTCATTTCTCAACTGTATTACTATTCCAGCCAACATACTGTGTGTTAGCTTGCTTCTTCCGTCTAATCACCTCCAGTGAACAGAAATGGTGTGGCAAGAAACCCACAATATAATGAGAAAGAAGTCAAGTCAAGTCAAGTCAGATCTATTTACATAGCGCTATTTATAACGTAGCATTGTCTCAAAGCAACTTTACAAGTTTAGATTATCTCCTAATAACTACGTCCAATCCCAAATTGAGCAAGCCTAGGGCGACAGTGGCAAGGAAAAACTCCCTAAGTGTTATGAGGAAGAAACCTTGGGAGGACCAAGACTCAAAAAGGGACCCAACCTCCTTGGGCGGCGTAGATGATAAATCTAAGAATGAAACTAAAGTCATGGAGTCAAAGTTTCAAATAAAATTGTGAAGTATGCACATCGGCATTAAGTGGCCTGGGTATGATGGGGCTGGAGCTGATGACGGAAGCAGCTTGAGTGATGCTGAAGCAGATGAATATCATGTGGTGGGCTGGAACTACCGGAACACAGCTCGGAGAGAAAACAGTAAATGTAATTAGTTATTGATTAAGAGCACAGTGTCTATTAAACAATCACTGATGCCATGTCAATCACTGAATGCCATGTGTAGCCATGAGACCCCGGCAGCATTAGCTATAGCAGCATAGCTAGAAAGCTAGAAAGAGGAGAACTGGTAGGTAACACAGCCAAGAGGGATCACATGAGACATCGGCAACCCCACGAGCGGCAGAAGACAGCAACCCAACGTCTCTGATCACCATAAGACTCTTTGACTATGAACCAGCTCTGCCCTTATTCTAAGGCAAGGATGCACGAGTCAAGATCAAGAGGACTGAAGCCCAGTTCAGCCAGACCGCCCACTCGACACTCCCGGCTAATGGACAAGGCAGGCAGGCCAGACATGACTCCAGACTCCGGCCCCAGTGATCCGAGCCATGCATCCTGGTCTAAATCTAGTCAAAAGCCTGCGTAAATAAGTATGTCTTTAGCCTAGACTTAAAAAACTTCTGACCAGAATATAGCCATATTACATCAATCTCGCTTTAGAAAGTGTGCATATATCTAGTTTTTCATTCTCCGCCTCTTTTTTGTTTCAATTTGTACTATTGCCACTCATACTGAGATGACATGTTTCTTCTTACGCTCACCGATTCTGACCAGAATGCACTTACCGACAATGCAAAGCAGTAACCAGTATTTTTCTTGCATCATAGGGTTATAGTTTGAGAACAGTCTGCCATAGAGTTCAGCCAGGATTTGCAACGTTGGAGTGACATGGTACAAAATAACACATTGCAGTACTCTAAATACTTTCTCCTGAAATGAAGTACTATAACAC
This sequence comes from Ancistrus triradiatus, assembly GCA_025084515.1. Lineage (NCBI taxonomy): Eukaryota > Metazoa > Chordata > Actinopteri > Siluriformes > Loricariidae > Ancistrus > Ancistrus triradiatus. Next base: position 18,965 of record JAJAGP010005156.1, read on the forward strand.
GGTAGAGTAAGCAAAAATATAAATAATTTCAAAGCATTTACGACAAATGTTTACTATATATTAGCTGTGTAGTGCCTGTTGACGTAACTTTTCACGTGTCCACGCCTAGTGATGGGAGAAAAGAGGCTTTCTGAAGCTTAGAATAATTGGAACTAATTGCTTCGAAAAATGATTCGGCATTCCGAAATGATTGGAATCCCCCGCTTTAGCAACATCTGCTGGTGAGAATTGTGCAGTTGCTTCTGGAAAACCCAGAAAACCTCACCACAAACATTCAATCATTCATTAATTTTCTTGTACGCTTAATCCTCGGTCAGGGTCATGGGAAAGCCGGGTGCCTAGCCTGCAACATGCAATTACATATCAAATAAGTAATTAGTAATGAATTACTTTTTGTGAGTAACTTCCCCAGTGCTGGATATTATTTCATACAAAGTGACATATTACAATATACAGTGGTGCTTGAAAGTTTGTGAACCCTTTATAATTTTCTATATTTCTGCATAAGTATGGCCTCAATAAAACATCATCAGATTTTCACACAAGTCCTAAAAGTAGATAAAGAGAACCCAGTTAAACAAATGAGACACAAAAATTATACTTGGTCATTTATTTATTGAGGAAAATGATCCAGTATTACATATTAGTGATTGGCAAAAGTATGTGAACCTCTAAAATTAGGAGTTAATTTGAAGGTGAAATTAGAGTCAGGTGTTTTCAATCAGTGGGATGACAATCAGTGTGAGTGGGCACCCTGTTTCATTTAAAGAACAGGGATCTGTCAAAGTCTGCTCTTCACAACACATGTTTGTGGAAGTGTATCATGGCACGAACAAAGGAGATGTCAGAAAAAATAGTTGTTGATGTTCATCAGGCTGGACAAGGTTACAAAACCATCTCTAAAGAGATTTGGACTCCACCAATCCACAGTCAGACAGATTGTGTACAAATGGAGGAAATTCAAGACCACTGTTACTCTCTCCAGGAGTGGTCGACCAACAGAGATCCAAGAGCAAGACGTGTAATAGTTGGCGAGGTCACAAAGGACTCCAGGATAACTTCTAAGCAACTGAAGGCCTCTCTCACATTGGCTAATGTTCATGTTCATGAGTCCACCATCAGAAGAACACTGAACAACAATGGTGTGTATGGCAGGGTTACAAGGAGAAAGCACTGCTCTCCCAAAAGAACATTTGCAGTTTTGCCAAAGATCACGTGGACAAGCCAGAAGGCTATTTGGAAGAATGTTTTTTGGATGGATGAGACCAAAATAGAACTTTTTGGTTTAAAAAGAAAATTGTTATGTTTGGAGAAAGAAAAACACTGCATTCCAGCATAAGACCTTATCCCATCTGTGAAACATGGTGGTGGGTAGTATCATGGTTTTTGGGGTTGTTTTTGCTGCATCTGGGCCCGGACGGGCTTTCCATCATTGATGGAACAATGAATTCTGGATTATATGAGAGAATTCTAAAGGAAAATGTCAGGACATCTGTCCATGAACTGAAGCTCAAGAGAAGGTGGGTCATGCAGCAAGACACCGACTCTAAGCATCCACAATGAAATGGTCTTGAAGGTTTTTGAAATGGTCAAGTCCAAGGTCCTGACCTTAATCCCAATGGAAATGTTGTGGAAGGACCTGAAGGGAGCAGTTACTGTGAGGAAACCCCACCAACATCCCAGAGTTGAAGCTGTTCTGTATGGAGGAATGGGCTAAAATTCCTCCAAGCCGGTGTGCAGGGACTGATCAACAGTTACAGGAAACGTTTAGGTTGCAGTTATTGCTGCACGGGGGGGTCACAACCAGATACTGAAAGGAATACTTTTACATACTTTTGCCACTCACTAATATGTAATATTTGATAATTTTCCTCAATAAATAAATGGACCAAGTATAATATTTTTGTCTCATTTGTGTAACTGGGTTCTCTTTACCTACTTTTGGACTTGTGTGAAAATCTGATGATGTTTTAGGTCATATTTATGCAGAAATATAGAAAATTCTAAAGGGTTCACAAACTTTCAAGCTCCACTGTATCTCAAATCATCCATTCTATAATCTGGTTGAAGTGCATCTCTAAGGGTTACCAAAAGCCTACTAGTTAGCACTGTATAACTTCAAGCACAGGTTCCAGGTTTGGACTTCAACCATAGCCAATTGAAACAATGCGTCCAGAAGACAGAACGGGAATCATGGTAACCTGAGCATCCACTACTCGCTTAACCCATATTGTTTGCATAAAGTATGAGAAGGAAGCTTGTGCTAATGGCACAGTGTAAAAACCGAGACAGGTCTATTCATATATTTCCTGCCATGCCATCCAAGGCATGGCACACAATATATCAGCTTGCATATGTTTCTTACAAAAAATACTTAATACAATGAACATTATGCATTAAAAAGAAATGTTCCAACAATCACAATTGTGTTTCTGAATGCGATACCTCCGCAACTCCTCCAAAAGAAAAGTTGCCATGAAATGTGATGCAACAAACAAGTTAAGACATGATGAAAATGTTACTGAAATATTAAAAAGTAATACATGCATTTTGTTGAAGCTTATATTGTCCTTTCGTATTGTCGGGTATTGCAATTTTAATGGAAAAACGATATGTTTTCATGATCTATAATTTATCCAAAAAATGCATTTGATTGACGCGATTAAAAAATCTTGCAATTAACACAACATATGTACAACGTAACATTACATATTTAATCATTTGACATTTATAAATAAAATCATTATTTACAAACATATCTTTGGACTGTGGGAGGAAACTGGAGTACCCAGAGTAAATCCACACATACACAGGGAGAACATGCAGACTCCACACAGAAGGGACTCAAACCGCTCCTAGGATCGAACCCAGGATCCTCTCGCTGTGAGATGACAGTGCTACCCACCGAGTCACAAAAACATGATTTAGGTTAATTGATTACGCTAAAAGTGGCCCTAGTGTGTGAGGGTATGTGTGAGTGTGTGTGCCCTACGATGGATTGGCGCCCTGCCTAGGGCTGTTCGTGCCTTGTGCCCTGTGCTGGCTGGGCACGTGACTGGCGACCCTGTCCAGGATTAAGTGGATAAGAAAGTGAATGAATGAATTCATACATTTTCATTTTCAAATTTCCTGCTGTGGTAGACTATTTCCATCTCTCTACAAGGGAGGCACTATTTACCAGCCTCACAGAAAATGCCAGCACCTAATAGAGCTTCACATTCCTTAGTGAAATATGTCTCATGCGAAAGGTGTTCACTTCCATCAGTTCATATTCAGCACAGCAGCACATTAACTGCAGAAGACATCCAACCTGGTGTCCATGGTTGACTTCACATTTATCTGAGTCAGCACTTTCACCAGTGAATTATATTAGGAACACAGTCTCCAGCATTTCAATCAGTGATTTTGGTGTAAAATAATCCGTTACCTCATCCTGCTCACAAAGCAGACTATTAAACACATTTGTAATATGAAAGACGTCCAGATGTTAATAGTTCAGTGCTGTATATACTGATCCAGTATTTTACAAATATAAAAATTAAGGGCTCATTACAAATTACACATAGTACATTTACATTTACAGCATTTAGCAGACGCCCTTATCCAGAGCGACTTACAATTGATACAGTCTTACAATCCAAGCAATTGTGGGTTAAGGGCTTGCTCAAGGACCCAACAGTGTCAGCTTGGCAGAGGTGGGATTTGAACCCTGGACCTTTTGGTCCATAGTCCAGTACCTTAACCGCTAGGCCCCCACAGTCCCCATAGTCATATTTAGCAAATAATCTTATCCAGAGAGACTTACAGTTTTATACAGTTTTACAATGTTAAAAACAATTTGGGTTAAGCGTCTTGCTCAAGTGCCCAGTGGCTGCTTTGGCAGTTGTGGGCTTTCAACAGTTGATATTACAGGGATGTGCCTCTGTAGTTATCACTCTCAATGTGCATCTTTGCAGTTCACTTCTATTAGGGCTGTTAAAGTTAACACAGCATTATTTTACAATCCCTAATAATATTTACGTCAGTATGAAAAAAGGGACCTGAACCCATAGCCTACATGGACACAACAGGTAAATGATTTCAGACATTTCCTTATAATATTGGGTTTTGCTCATTACTCTGAGGATCGACAAACTTGGACATGCACTGGAACACAAGACGACAGCCTGCACATGGTGTTTTCTTATAAAAGTGGCAAATTCAATATTTTGCATTAAAAATGCATTGTTCTGGTAATTGCTGTTTGTTTTATTTTGTCGTTTTGAACACGATGCTGTTGGCAGCCCCAGAGAAGTCACAGTGAACATTACAGGACAGAAGGAAAATAATGTTGTTGAATTATTAAAAGGTAATAAATGCATTCTGCTGGAGCTTACAACTGGCCCACTCATACTGTATGGCTGTGTACAAAAGCTTGCCAAACGCAAGGCAAGCAAAGAACGACCATGATTGCTACTCTCCAAAATTCATGCAATTTAATCATGATTCAATATTTTAGTGTGCTAGTTTTTGTATCTTAAACTGTCTCTTCTTACAGCCCACACACCACCTCACAGTAGTATCCTTAAAGAGGCAAAGCTTCTTTGATCCATGTTGTTTCTGCTTTAGCCCCCCAGACACAGCATTCAAATGTTGGCACGTTTTATTGTTCTAGATTTTTCTTTATTATCTGTTGTATCCTTTTCTCCTTTGCCTCACTCACGTCAATTACTATTTTCCCTGACTCAGCAAATCTCCTTTTCAGATTATTACTATATTCTGTCTCTGGCCTCCCTCTCCGCCCTGTCTTTGTTACCTTCGTTCGTTCTTCCTCTTTCTCTTTCTCCATTTGTACGTTTTTTTTTCTGGCTCTTTCCCAAAAGAGGCCGAGCACAGGCACAAAGAGCAGCGGAAATGAGGCACATGTACAATTGAAAGTTCAGTCGCACACATGTGCACATAAGTACACACGCACGCACACACACACATATAGGCTATAAAGTGTATGGAAGTAGTTGCTTAGATGCGCCCTTCCCCCATGCTCCACTAGCACCAAACATCCCATAATATAATTTCTGAGTCAAAAGAAAAGTACAGACCATAATATTCTTCCTGTGCTGGTAGTTGCTATGGAGATAAGCAGATGAGAGGACTGGGGGTTGGGGGGGTCAGATTACCGCGTATGCCAAAACGCAGACCATAATATTCTTATGCTAGCACCCCTTCAATTACACATAGACACACACACACGTACACCTCCGTGCCCTCTGCTGATCTACACGCAGCTAATGTTTCCCAATCACTATGCAAAAGACCTACAAATGGACTTCGTTGCATAGCCTGACTGACAGACAGGTAGGAAAACACAAAAGAAGATGGAGCCAAAGCTCAAAATGAAAGATAGTCCTGATAGGTGATTAGCAGAGAGAAACAAACCAAGGCGTAACAGACAAGAGCCTTGGAAGTAGAACACAATAGGAGTAGAAAAGCTGAACGGTCATTTTTAACTACACACCGAAGGACACTTTGCTTACATTCCTTACTGAAGGTAATTCTGGTTATCAGTTCATGGTTATGGTTTGTCCTGAACTTGACAAAAGCCGTCATGTCTTTGGTAAGGGTAACCATCACGCCTTCTGATCATGTTCTTGCTGAGAGAAAGCAAAAAAGAAAGAGAAATTCCTATGCTAAGGAACTTTTCTTTTGTTTTAGCATGGCATGTCAGCTTAATGTCTCTTAACCAGTCTTCTGTCTCCGTTCAAATGCTGCACCTGAAGACGAATGTCGGGTAAGACACACGCCTGATCTGCATGCTAGATCAGGAAGCCGTTGCACAGAATCATTCTCTTGCAGTCTCAAACCTTGACACAAAAAGGTGAGGAAAAAAGATGAAAAAAAGAGAAACGGGCCTGTTCCAGACCATAATATTTCACTCCCCCCACCCCCCCACCCTCAATCCCCGCCTTTACCCCTCCCCCCGCCTACCAACACAGACATCCCATAATATGCCGGGTGACAAGAACCCCGTCCCTCCCCCATCTTGCTGCCATTCTATAATAATCAAAGAGTAGGAGTACTAATTCTCTATTTGGACACTGCTCTACTCTGTCAGCCCGCCGAGCCTGCGTAGAAGCCTATGACGGCGGTGACGTCAAGACTACACTTTCTCATCCACTAGCCTTTTTTTTTTCAACATTATTCAAACCCTGAGTCACCAGGACCATATACATGTATATAAATGCTAGCCTCCATATTGAGTGGTAGCAAAAGTGCACTGAGCTACAGTACTTGGAGGTGAAACTTCTACCTGAGTGGAGCTTGTGCCCTTTTTTGGCCAGCAAAGAAGGTGGGCATAGAGTGTAAAAAAAAAGTCTTGGCTGAGAACCAGTGCTGAACGTGCAGCATCATGGGTAACACAGGATTGAGGCATGACTGTTAAGTAAGTAAATCATGGAAGCATTATGTTGAGTTGTGCAGTTGTTCGAGATGAGGCGCCATAAAAAAAAACACATACATCCAGCAAGCCCGTATATCCTCAGTTTATGCGTTCAGTATGTGCGGGAGGCACACACTTTAACATTTATCTCCACCCCCCACCCCCCACCCCATGTTTTAGCTCCCACCCACCTCCTTTTGCTATAGGAGGCCACGTTGTGACAAAACAAAGAACATCCCATAATATCAAAATCAGCCTTATTGCTGCAGTAAGCATAGCAACTGACTAAAGTGTAAGGCCAGTGACTTCTCCAGTAAATATGAATATGTGTGCATGCTCTTACAAGAAACCGTGAAATAGAACTGATGAATAATCTTCCATAACCTTCAAATGTGCATAGCCTCAACAAACTGGTTACTATGAATCATAAAGATTAATTGCTTTAGAGAAAACTGGAAACCCTACAATCATTTGTTGTAGGGTTTTGATGAGGCCCAGGCCAGATACAAACTACTACATTTCATGAATCAGCTGAATTTGGTCCATCTTTCCTTAGAGCTTCTAACTGTGATTGCATGTTTTCACCATAATTGGTTTACTAAGAAAAAAACTAGTGTCTCAAATATAAGAGGCTGACATACCATTCTGTTCTTTAATCAAGAGGCCAAGCATAGAATAAACTTGTAATGAAAATGTAAACCCAAATGACGATGTATTCCTTTCCAGTTCACACATGGATGGTAAATTATTTGATGCCTAAATTTCTTGGTAAGTGTAAGGCCACTGTTGTTCTCATGCAATTACAGTCACTCTTTCTATACTTTGTTGTCTAAATCCGTGACTAAGAAGGTTTCATATAAACAAATCAAGAGGATAAATCCATATACTACTAATGGAAAATCTATGGACCCATGACACCCAAACATCTAAAACCAAGGTTATTAATATGGAGTTGTTTCCTCCTTGCATCAGATAGACTCCCATTCAGCCAGGTATTAATGTTTACTTTGAAGGGGAAATATGATTTAAGTTATTACTTTTTGGCAAAAACTGACAATACTTACCAGGAGTTTCTAACAAGAGGTGTAATAAAAGTGCATTTCATTTATTGCCAGCAATTTTCTAAAGGTGTTAACATTTTCTGTGCAGTCCAGACAACAAACCTGACAACCTCAAAGCTATTTTTAAAAAGTACAAACATTCTTACCATTGATTAGTTGGAATCCCCATATGATTCCCATTTGCGATAAGATATTGCTTGATGAGCGTGAGAGGTTTTCCTCTAAACCTGTCAGAAGTGAGCTACATGGTTTCCCTCCTTTCGTCAAAATGTCTTAAACAATATATAATGATCAATTGTGCATATGCAAATTCTAGACATCTGCTGCCATCTCCAGTGCTCTGGATTCCATCCCAGGTTCTCTCATGCTCTTACATGTCCCGATCATCCTGATCACCTGTCCTGCGTTTCTGTAATTACATCTTCCGCTATTTAAACCCCTTGTCTGAAGTGGAATAAGCTTCAATCTTTTAGAGTATATGCACTGAGTTCAAGCCTTTGTTCCCTGAGCTTTGTTTGTTTGCTAACTTGTTTGCCCTTGCTCTCTGGACAAACCCTACATTACACTTTTCTCAGCACAAACTTTCATCTGAAAATCGAAAGTGCCATGATTGACCATTTTCGGACGCTAATATTCAGTGGCACATTTTGGTGTGTCTCAATTTGGCAATACGCATTTCTGCAGGCTAAACCCATATTTGGAAATCAGATTTCCATACGGTGAAGCAGGATACATCATGCCAGAGTCACACAGTGAGCTGCTTGGGCATGAATTCCCAAACATCTCGTGTCAGTCTTGCTTCCGAAGGCAGTTTGGCACTCAGGTGTGAATGCTGCAACTAAGGCCAGCTGATTTTTTTTTGCACAGCACTGGGTAGTCTCATTTTGTGAGCTTGTGTGGCCTAGCTTAGCTCTTAGAAGGATTCACTTCCCAATAACGACATTAGTTGACCGGGGCAGCTCTAGCTATGCACAGTTTGATAAATGACAGCAGAATGATAGATGAATACTACACCACAAGCATCAAAAATTGGTAAATTAGATTTACCTACTCAATAGATGCTAGAACAGGGCATGAAATTCATGAAGCTCTTCAGTAAGATTCATCCTACTACTGGCATTCATTTATGGAGATTGCATAGCTGTATGCCTGATGTTATCCACCTCTCAGCAGTTGGTGTGGCTGAAGTAGCTGAACCCATTAATTAGGAGCTTTGTCCATATACTTTTAGCCAAGTCGATTTCACAAAGGGTGGTTGTGAAGCAGGAGCTTATTTCTCAGACAAAGTTTTCTGTTTAGTGGCGAATCGATGTGCCTATTCCCACCTATGGTCATGAGCTTTGGGTAGTGAGTAAAAGAATAAGGTACAAGGGGCGGAAATGAGGTTCAAACACAGAGTAACCAGGCTTACTCTCTGTGACAGGGTGAGGAGGTGACAGGGAGCAGAGCCTCGGAATTGAACCAGTTGAGGGGGGTCTCACAAGGATGCCCCCTGATCAACTCCGACTAGAGCTGTTTCAGACATATCCCTCTGGAATGAAAACTCATGGCAGACCCATTACTTTCTAGAGATGGCCGAGGATAGAGAAGTCCGGGCTCAGCCTGTTGTCAAGATTTGCTAATTTGCTAAACAGTTCTAAATGATCAAACACAAGACGCATACATCAGTGAACAGTTAATACAAAAAACTCACTCTGTGTCTTGTGACATCTGTGGCTTAGACTGTTATTTGCATTATGCACAAATAAGAAATCAGAAGTTATAAGGAGAAGGATTTTTTTTCCACATTCTTTTATTCAATACATTATTCAATTATTTAAAAGCATTCATGTAAGTTTTGCAAAAAAAATTATAAAAAAATTTATATATATAATAATATACTCTCTGGACAAAAAATTAGTCACTTTGCGTTTTTAAGGTGGTAGTAACTCCAGGCTCCTGCAGATGGCATTGCATGAGGATGGTCAGGCTATACATACATGTGGATCTAAGAACAGGGTTTTATCAAAGTCTGCTCTTCACAACACATGTTTGTGGAAGTGTATCACGGCACAAACAAAGGACATTTCTGAGGACCTCAGAAAAAGAGTTGTTGATGCTCATCAGGCTGGAAAAGGTTACAAAACTATCTCTAAATAGTTTGGACTCCACCAATCTACAGTCAGACAGATTGTGTACAAATGGAGGAAATTCAAGACAATTGTTACCCTTCCCAGGAGATGGTCGACCAACCACTCCTCCACTTCAAGAGCAAAGGCGTGTAATAGATGGCGAGGTCACAAAGGACCCCAAAGTTAACTTCTAAGCACTGAAGGCCTCTCTCACATTGTCTAATGTTAATGTTCATGAGTCCACCATCAGAAAGAACACTGAACAACAAATGGTGTGCATGGCAGGGTTTTTGCAAGGAGAAAGCCACTGCTCTCCAAAAAGAACATTGCTGCTCGTCTGCAGTTTGCTAAAGATCATGTGGACAAGCCAGAAGGCTATTGGAAGAATGTTTTGTGGATGGATGAGACCAAAATAGAACTTTTTGGTTTAAAAGTAAAACGTTTTCAGTATAAGAACCTTATCCCATCTGTGAAACATGGTGGTGGTAGTATCATGGTCCTGTTTTGTTGCATCTGGGCCAGGACGGCTTGCCATCACTGATGGAACAATAAATTCTGGATTATATCAGAGAATTCTAAAGGAAAATATCAGGACATCTGTCCATGAACTGAATCTCAAGAGAAGGTGGGTCATGCATCAAGACAACGACCCTAAGCACACAAGTCGTTCTACCAAAGAATGGTTATAGAAGAATAAAGTTCATGTTTTGGAATGGCCAAGTCCTGACCTTAATCCAATAAATAAATGACCAAGTATAATATTTTTGTCTCATTTGTTTCTCTTTATCTACTTTTAGGACTTGTGTGAAAATCTGATGATGTTTTAGGTCATATTTATGCAGAAATATAGAAAATTCTAAAGGCTTAATAAACATTCATGCACCACTGTATGTTTTAGTCACAGGTGACTAATTTTTTGTCTGGGGACTTTTATGTGGTATAAAACTACATTCTCTGTAAGGTGGCATGGTGGTTCAGCAGGTTTGAATGTAATGTAATGTAAATATTAATTATGCAATACCCCATTGTATGGGGTCCGCATGAGTTTCCTCCCACATGCCAAGGACATGCATTAGGTCAATTGGTCTTTCTAAAATGTCACTCACAGTGTGAGTGAGTGCATGTGGGCATGTGCCCTGCACCCTGTCTAAGGTTGGTTCTTGCCTTGCACTCTGTGCTGACAGTTAGGCCCTGGCTTCCTGTGACACTCACTTGGATTAAGCTGGTATGAAATTAAATGAATAAATGAATGAATGAATGAATGTCATAAAACAGATTGCTCTTATTCAGCTTTAGTGGTTACCAGGTGACGACAGTCGACAAAAACATTGAAGTGGTTTGTTTACTTCATCATGCCACTCTTCCTCTGTACTTGAAGCTCAGAATCTGCTGACTGAATTGACAAATGAATAAACAGCATGTTAATAAATGACGTGTGTTATCGGGAGCATTTCAGACATGCTTTGATTACATGTGCTTCAACTTAATCTCCAGAGATTTCCATGTTAATGTAATAAAAAGAAATATTTTTAAAAAGTAATTCAATAAAATGACTGGGTTTGTCTTTATAGAGGACCATCTCCTGGCACTGCTACATCTCAGTGCACTTTTAGGTAAAAAGTAACTGGTCCCTCTAACCTAACCACTATCCCCTAAAAGATCACCAAGTCCTAAAGTAGATAAAGAGAACAAAAGTTAAATAAAAGAGATAAAAGTACACTTTGTCATTTATTTATTGAGAAAAATAATCCACTATTATATATATGTGAGTGTCAAAGTATGTGAACCCTGTTTCAGTATGTTGGCGTAACTCAGCCACCACTGCTACTAAACTTTTCCCGCCAACTGTTGGTCAGTTTTGCACATTGTCTTTAAGGAGTTTAGCCCATTCCTCTGTGAAGAACATCTTCAATTCAGAGATGTCAGTGGGTTCCCTCACATGAATTGCTTCCACAAAATTTATAGAGGATTGTGGTCACGACTTTGACTTGGCCTTTCCAAAACATTTTTTTCTTCCTTAACCAGTTTTAGTAGAATGACTCTTGTGCTTAGTGTCACTGTCTTGCTGCATGACCAACTTTCTCCTGAGATTCAGTTCATGGACAGACGTCCTGAGATTTTCCATTATAATTTGCATGTATAATGCCGAATTCATTGTTCTATCAATGATGGCAAGTTGTCCTGGCCCAGATGCAGCAATAAAGGCCAAAACCATAATACGACCACCACCACGTTTCACAGATGGGATGAGGTTCTTGTGCTGGAATGCAGTGTTTCCTCATTCTCCAGATCTTTAAATGAGATCTAACTTCTCTTTTAATCCAAAAAGGTTTATTTTGGCCTCATGCCTCCACAAAACATTTTTCCAAAAGACTGCTGGCTTGACCATATGCCACAGCACAGGCACCAATGTTCTTTATGGAGAGCAGTGCCTTACCCATTGCGACATGCCACACCATGTTTGTTCTCCTGATGGTGGACACATGAACATTAACATAAGTCAATTTGAGAGAAGCCTTTATTTGCTTAGAAATTACCTTGGATTCCTTTGTGACCTAGTCAACTATTGCATGCCTTCATCTTGGTTTTTGCTGGTCTACCACTTCTGGGGAGGGAAACAATGGTCTTGAATTTTCTCCATTACACTTAATTGATACACCTAACTGTAATTTCATCTTCAAAATAACTGCTAATCTTAGACGTTCACATAATTTTTTTTTTTCAGACTACACACAGAAATATAATATTGGATCATTTCCCCATAATAAATAAATGGCCAATTATAATACTCTCATTTCTCTTTATCTTCTTTTAGAAAATGTTTTAAGTCATATGTAAGTAGAAATTTCTAAAGCTGTTGCAAACTCTCCTCTGTATATCTGATAAGCTGGCAACAAGACACATTTCTAAACTACAATATAGGCTATACAGTCAAATGTTTGTGAATACTCAAAGTGACATTCAAAGAAGGCTTCTTACTAGGTTCTAGAATATGACTGTGAGTTCGGCACTCATGTTGGACACTAAGCCCTGGCTCACAGTTTCAATTTTTCTTCAAGGTGTCTGTGAAGTTAAGGGTAGGGCTTTGTGTGAACCAGCTAAGGTCTCAATCAAAGTCGAAACCATTTCTTTATGGAGTTTACTTTAGGAGGGCAGGGCACAAAGATGACAAACTGACTAGTTGGAGAGGAGGAATTCATGACTGTCTGCTTCATGTCATAAAACTGTTAACAGGAGTGTTGCTGAAATAACAGAGATCAAGTAGAAGGGGCGTCTACATCACTTTGGCCAAGTAAAGTATTTTATTAAAGAAAGTTATTAAACTAGTTATGAACATATCCCTCAAAGTATGACAAAATACAGTTCAAAAATAATAAAAAAAATATTACCCACATTAAATTCAACCTGCTCTTTGCTTGATGTTTATTCCTATTTAAAAAGGTATACTGTATGTGTGTTGTAGGGGCTAAATATATGATTAAGTAACGAGACTTTTGCAGAGGATTCCAGAAAGGTCAAGATTAGCATTGTGGATAAATTCTCATCTCTGAGTTGACCTACATTGCGGAGTAGACTGCCAAGGTCTAGCATTCAGATATTAAATATTAAGAATTGGATTTCATTCTAATTTTTTCTTCATGCAAAATGTTGAACATCAATAGGACAGAAAGATTCTGGCAAGCGCTGCCTTCCAGTACGAGTCAAAAAATTGTATCCACTATACATCCCATCAGAAACCCTGACATATTTTGGCAGGCAGAGAAATGTTGGCCAAGTTTCAGCATGGGTCACTGCATACTTGACTACTCAGCTAGCTCAGCTCTTCCTGTAGGTCCCTAAAATACATTCTTTACATATTTGATTGCACCATGTGGTGGATTTGTGCAGGAAAAAATGATATGGCCCAGCTACAGGCAAAGCGACATTAGGCTTACATTTCTACAAAGGTCATGGATTACAGGTTTTTGGGGCTTGTTTCTAAATGGTAGTTGTTTATATGGGCATCTAAACATCTTTAACATTAATATTATTATTATTATTATTATTATTATTATTTTATTATCATTTCACCTGATCAAGTGGCCATTTTGTTTCCATAGACCTGATTTACTTATTCTGTCGTGGGATCTGGCAACCCTGTCTGAGCTGCTGTGTTGTTTATCACTGCTCCACTCTTGTAATGTCTGTTTTGCTCTGTTCATAAATGGCATCTCACTACATAGTTGAGGGAATAAAACAGAATACAGTGGTACCTCGGTTCTCATTGTTAATTCGTTCCAGAAGGCTTTTTGAGAACCGAAATTTTTTCCCCTAAGGAATAATGAAAAATGAATTCATCCGTTCCAGACCTCCAGAAAATCTACACCGATGAGTTTAACGAGTGTTTGGTAGGACGGCCTGTAGTGTATCAGCCTGATAAGTAATGATAAGTAAGTTAATGTTAAAAACAATTACATCAACCTACAGTTGGCCAAAATAATTACCACAAAGCTTATTTTATAATAAAGTGTTGAAAAATCGAATGTAGTTTGATGAGTAATGGATTGAAAGTGAAAAGTAAAAGCAAAACACTTACTCTATCGGTGATGTCAGTGCATTAGCATAGCTGCTAATTCTAACTGCAGCCTGTGTTCTGGTGGATTCCTCTTGGTTGGTTCTTATAAACTAACCTTTTTAGGACCCATGGAGACTTATTTGCACTAAGAATACAGTACTGTAGATGTAAAAATGAAGAAAAACATGCAGTTCACTGAGCAAAGGAAGTGAATCTGAATCACTGTGTACTGAATCGTGAATCATGAACAGAGTTTCGGCTGAAACGAGTCACGCTGCTCGATTTTATAACTTTAAGCAAGTACGCTGAGCCCCGAGCAAATGACGAGAACCGAGACAAATTTTTCTAGTCAAAAACTTGACGAGTTCTGAGGAGGTTGAGAACCGAGGTACTTAATCTACTACACATTTTATTTTGGACATTTTGCAGCAAACATCTGCCCGCCAAATCCCCAAAACACTGGATATCAGTCAGCTGCAACAAAGGAAGCTGGCGCTAACATTAGCCTGCAGTAACGAATAGAAACTGGGCTCCATCCAACACGAATTAAAACACAGCATGGCGCAGAAGCAGTTCAGAACAACTTAGTACTTTGATAAGCAGAAGACCTTAGTAGATGTGTTTTCTTGTTAAAAGTCTGAACGTGCCATTTTTTGAGTGTGGCAGCTGCTCTCCTGTCTTTCTGGTAAGCAGTACCACACCGTTCCAGCATACTTTCACCTCTGGACTTGGTAGAAACAAGTATATTGGTGAAAAAATTAAGAGACACTTCCCTAACCATTTTTAATGCATCATTACTGTATTCACAACTTGCACAGTTCGTTAGGTTTGTAATGCATTCTGGGGAATATCTGATGGCAGGTAAAATTATTGCACTATTCTTATACTTGAATGTAAAACAGAATACATTTACATTTGCATTTAATAATTTAGCAGACACCTTTAAACAAAATATAGTATAATACTATAGGTCAAACGTTTCCTGTAAGTCTTCACCAGGTTGGCACACACTGTAGCTGGTATTTGGCCCATTCTTTTTCTTCCATGCAGATCTCCTCTAGAGCAGTGATGTTTTTGGGGAAACACGGACTTTCAACTCCCTCCACAAATTTTCTATGGGGTTGAAGTCTGGAGACTGGCTAGGCCACTCCAGGACCTTTGAAATGCTTTTTATGGAGCCTCTCCTTTGGTGTGTTTGGGATCCTTGTCATGCTGGAAGAAAGACCCAGCCACGTTCCATCTTCCATGCTCTCACTGATGGAAGGAGGCTTAAATCTCACCATACATGGCCCCGTTCATTCTTCCCTTAACACGGATCAGTCGTCCTGTCCCCTTTGCAGAAAAAACAGCCCCAAAGCATGATGTTTCCACCCCCATGCTTCTAGTAGGTATGGCGCAACTCAGAATTCTTCTTCCTCCAAACACGGCAAAAGTTGAGTTTTTACCAAAAAGTTCTATTTTTTAGTTTCATCTGACCCACTGATATTCTCCCAATCCTCTTCTGGGATCATACATATGCTCTCTTGCAAAACTTCAGACGGGCCTGGACATGTACTGGCTTAAGCAGGGGGACACGCCTGACACTGCAGGAACTGAGTCCCTCTAGGCGTAGTGTGTTACTGATGGTAGCCTTTGTTACTTTAGTCCCAGCTCTCTGCAGGTCATTCATCAGGTCCCTCCGTGTAGTTCTGGGATTTTTGCTCACCGCTCTCATGATCATTTTGACTCCACAGGATGAGATCTTGCGTGGAGCCCCAGATCGAGGGAGATTATCAATGGTCTTGTATGTCTTACAATTGCTCCCACAGTTGATGTATTCGCACCAGCCTGCTTGCCTATTGTAGATTCACTCTTCCCAGCCTGGTGCAGGTCTACAATTTTCTTCCTGGTGTCCTTCGACCGCTCTTTGGTCTTGGCCATGGTTGACTTTGGAGTCTGGCTGTTTGAGGCTGTGGACAGGTGTCTTTTATACAGATAACGAGGTCAAACAGGTGCCATTAATACAGTTAACGAGTGGAGGACAGAAGAGCTTCTTAAAGAAGAAGTTACAGGTATGTGAGAGCCAGAAATCTTGCTTGTTTGTGGGTGACCAAATACTTATTTTCCACCATGATTTACAATTAAATTCTTTACAAATCCAACAATGTGATTTCCTGGATTTTGTTTTCTCATTTTGTCTCTCATAATTGAAGTGTACCTATGATGAAAGTTACAGCCCTCTCTCATCTTTTAAGTCGGAGAACTTGCACAATCAGTGGCTGACTAAATACTTTTTTGCCCCATGACAATAATACACTGCCTGGCCAACAAAAGTTACACTAATGCTTTGCTGGTCTGCCTTTAGCTTTAATTAGGTTGCATATTTGGTGTGCCATTGCTCCGACAACCTTATACCACATCACATTTATTTCTGCGCAGAGTATTATTCATTTTTGGCCAAGGTCTTGTAAGGTATGCATCACCTCCAGTCCACATAATGGTCTATGAAATGCATATTATATACCATACTTAGCAATGCTATACAGGATACTGTAGTGTACCAATACTGATGAAATAGCAACGATACTGCAGGGTTTCCTATACACGTCAACATTAACCTCCACATACTGAGTTTCTTTCTCTTTTTTTACAATTTAAGATGTGTAACATCTTATCTGACTATAAAGCTGTGTGTAGCATATTGATTCAGCCTGTCCTTACCCCCTGCTCTCTCTCTCTCTCTAACAAACACATTTATGGAACAAGAAACTGACAGCACATTGTATTTCCTGTTGTATTTACGCAAGAAGATTTTTCTGAAGAGAGCAGGAAACTTAGAAGCATGAAGAAACTGGCTAGGCTGTGAGAAGTGAGCTCATGTAATTCTGGTCTGTTTCATTGCAAAGACACTGTTCTTGTTTCTCTGCTTGTTTCAGCACATAGCTGAATTTATGATACAGTAGAACTGCCATGTCCTCTCCAGCACATCCCAAACAGTTTCATAGGGCTTTCAAGGTCAGGACTTTGTGGTGGCCATACCATGTGTGAAATGTAGGGGTGGGTATTGGAAAGGACCTCAAGATACGAAACGCATCACGATACGACTATATCACAGTACATTGAGATATGATGCACATTGTGACATATTGCAATATTACACACAGGTCACTGAAAATATAAAAACAGCTGAAATATAAGTTACGATGTACAACCTGAGTTGTCTTCATACATCACACTGATAATTCGGCGGACAAACTGAGTCAAAACACTGTACCGCGACATCTACAGGAGCGGAGATTGACGTTTACACCCCATTTAAAAATGTGTTTTTTCTTCCTTCAAAATAATAGCTACTTTGAGCTAAAAACTGATGTAGTATATTGCATCAATAAATATTGTGATATATTGCTGTGTAGATTTTTTAGCACAGCCATAGTGAAATGTGCCACACTTTCACAAGCTGAGCCTGATGAATCTTGGCACTGTTGTCCTGGAATATGTCCATGCCATCAGGGAAGAAAAGTCCACTTATGAGATAACCTGGTCATTTAGTGCATTCTGCTACTCAACTAACTTCATTTTATTGCCACATAACATTGCTTAGCCTAGACCTGACCAACTGAAGAAACCCCCGGTCTTATCATTGTCCCCAAAGGCTTGTACAGTGCTCATTATGCATGATGAGAGCATCTTCATGCCTCCATTATTACCCTAAAGCATCCATCTCTGGAATAGGGTAAATCTGGACTCCAGATACGTGCTCCAGAGTTCAATTTTTATGTTTCCTAGCATACCGAAGCCTTTTTACAGATTAGCACTAGTAACAAGTGGTTTTCTTATTACTACATTTGCCACACAAATATTCAGTCCCACTCCTGTGAGT
>JAJAGP010005157.1:0-36936 GCA_025084515.1 Ancistrus triradiatus
CAGTCAGTTTTCGACCTATGGCCAGGAAAATCGGCAAGCTTGATCCAGGGAGCAATCTGAGGTGATATGTGATATACATGGGGCCCCTGTAGACCCCAGGTGGGCACTGGGGCCCCTGGGTGGGCCAATGACTGTAACTCAGTCATTTTTCGACCTACGGCCACGAAATTCGGCAAGCTTGGTCCCATGTGCAATCCGAGGTGATATGTGATGCCCATGGGTCCCCTATGGACCCCGGGTGGGCACTGGGGCCCCTGGGTGGGCCAATGACTGTAACTCAGTCAGTTTTTGATCTACGGCCACGAAATTTGGCAAGCTTGGTCCGGGCGCAATCTGAGGTGACATGTGATGCCCATGGGGCCATTGCAGAGTGGCAACCACACTCGCATTTTCTTCAGGAAATGCACCTCTCTAGTTCATCAAAAGATTGCATCGCTATACAAATAACTTTGAGTTATGATGATTTGTTCGGGACTAGGGACTAAAACTTCCTTCATTGACAGCCAATTTTCGGAACTGCGAGGAGCCTTTTTTCAAAGTTTCATTTGTGTTTAACCTGTCATAACTTTGAGGATTTTTTGTCAATCCACATCATCTTATACAGTAGCGATCCGCTAGGGGTCCTCTCTCAAACAAACTTTTCAGATAATTGATTGGTTTCAGATTTTTCGAGTTATGACCATTTCTTTGAGAGGTCTAAAACCGCTTCAAACAGGGATTTTCACTCAGTCTTTTCGCGGAACAAACGTGTGTAAAATCATTATACTTTCACCTACAAACTCCATTTAAATTTCAAATGGTAGACATACTTCCCCTTCACGACACATCCAAATATCTCGTCGTTCAACAAATTAGTTCTCCAGTTATGACTGTTTGTTTGAGAGCTCTCACAGGAAAGAAGGCAGAACACAGACGTGGCTCCATTCTGTTCGATTCACACACACACACACACACGCAGGCCACGCCCACACGCGGAGAGCACATCGCGATGAAAGAAGGTTTCTTTGAACTTAGATTTGCATCAATATGTTTAATATGAAGGCTTGATCATTACTGTAAAATATTGTAATTAATTAAACAGTCCAAACCTTTAAGTCGGGTTAAACATCACTTGTAATCCACACGAGCACAGAGTAAAACATGGCCGGCACAGCCGGAAACGGTCAATTCAGTACTGTTCACTACACACTAGATCCCTCCTACACTCTTAAAGGGCCAGACAGCTCTTATGTAAATCGCATTACATGACAATTACTACATGGCTTTACTAAATCGGCATGAAAGAACAATATATACAGATTATTATTCAATGCACTAAAGACTACGGCCGTTTCTCAATACCAAGTATGCCAACTTCGGACTTGCATACTTCCTAAGTCTGGTGTACGAACTTACATTGTTTGCATACTACCACAGAGGGCAAAGAGGTACCTGGCAGGACAGTTTTCGACCTACAGCCATGACAATTGGCAGGCTTGGTCCCAAATGCAATCTAAATTGACATGTGATGCCCATGAGGACCTTGGCCCCTGGACACTGGGGCCCCTGGTGGGCCAATGACTGTAACTCAGTCAGTTCTTGACCTATGGCCACAACATTCAGCAGCCTTGGTCCCGGGTGCAATCTGAGGTGACATGTGATGCCCATAATGCCCCAGAGAACCCCGACTGGGCACTGGTGCCCCTAGCGGGTCAATGACCGTAACTCAGTCAGTTTTCGACCTATGGCCACAAAATTTCGCAGGCTTCGTCCCAGGTGAAATCTGAGGTGACATGTGATGCCCATGGGGCCCCTGTGGACCGCGGCAGGCCACTGGGGCCCCTGGCGGGCCAATGACCTGTGTCAGTCTGTTATTGATTAATCACCACGAAATTCGGCAGGCTTGGTCCTGCGTGCTATCTGAGGTGACATGTGATGCCCATGAGGCCCCTGTGAACCCCAGCAGGGCACTGGGGCCCCTAGCGGGCCAATGACCGTGACTCAGTCAGTAATTGATTTATGACCACGAAATTCGGCACGCTTGGTCCTGCGTGCTATCTGAGGTAACATGTGATGCCCATGGGGCCCTTGTAGACCCCAGCAGGGCACTGGCCCCCCTTGGCGGGCCAATGACCGTAACTCAGTCAGTTTTCGACCTACGGCCCCAAAATTCGGCAGGCTTGGTCCCGAGTGCAATTTCACGTCACTTGTCATGCCCATGGGGCCTATGAGGACCATGGCTGGGCACTGGGGCTCCTAACGGGGCCAATGACTGTAACTTAGTCAGTTTTCAACCTACGACCACGAAATTTGGCAGGCTTGGTCCCGGGTTCAATCTGAGGTAACATGTCATACCCTGAGGTGACTACAATGACTACAATGGTCGAATGGCTTTCGACCTACATACTCGGTTGCCGGGGGCACGCACCATCGCAACACACTCGCAGTTTCTGCAGGAACTGCACTTTCTAGTTATTAGTATTGTTTCACCTGTTTTTCGGTTCGCATCTCCTCCTACAGTTTTCAAGATATCGACACGGGACAAACACCAAAACGTCCGGGATGTTCCGGAGAAGTGTGCTTGTTGATAGCTAAGAGAAATGTTGGTGCATTCGCACGCTACACTCGCATTTGTGCGAAAAAAAGTCCCATTCACTTGCATGGGATTTTTTTTAAAACTGCCCTAACTCGGTCAATTGTGGAGCTACACAAACCAAACTCGGCATGGTCGGACCTGGGCTGACCGACACCCATCACCTCAAGTTTCGGACAGATAACACTCTTTCATCACTTTCTATCACTCTTTAAAAATCACTCCATTCATTTAATAGGGCAGAAGCTAGTCTGTGCACTCTAGATTTCAGGGAAAATCGATTAATTCACTTTTTCACTGAACAAACGTTTCTAAAATCCTGATACTTTCACCTAGAAACTCTATTTAAACTGCAAATGGTAGAGATGCTTCCCCTTCATAACTCATCAAAAGATTGCATCGCTAAACAAACTACTTTTCGAGTTACTTTTTGTGTTTAACCTGACATAACTTTGAGCCTTTTATGTCAATCCACATCATCTTATATCATAGCGATCAGCAAGGTGTCCTCTCTCAAACTTTTCAGATAATTGATTGGTTACATATTTTTCGGGTTATGACCATTTCTTTGAGAGGTCCAAAACCGCTTGAAACACGTACTTTCACTCAGTCTTTTCGTGGAACAAACGTGTGTGAAATCATTATACTTTCACCTACAAACTCCATTTAAATTTCAAATGGTAGACATACTTCCCCTTCATCACACATCCAAATATCTCGTCGTTAAACAAATTAGTTCTCCAGTTATGACCGTTTGTATGACAGCTCTCACATGAAAGAAAGCACAGCACAGACGGGGCTCGCTTCACACACATACGCAGGCCACGCCCACACACGGAGAGCAGATGGCGATGAAAGACGGATTCTTTGAACTTACATTTGCATCAATATGTTTAATATGAACGCTTCATCATTACTGTAAAATATCGTAATTAATTAAACAGTCCAAACCTTTAAGTCGGGTTAAACATCACTTTTAATCCACACGAGCACAGAGTAAAACATGGCCAGCACAGCCGGAAACGGTCAATCCACTACTGTTCACTACACACTAGATCCCTCCTACACTCTTAAAGGGCCAGACAGCTCTTATGTAAATCGCATTACAAGACAATTACTATGTGGTGGATGTTTTTCAAACGTGGGAGAACAAAGTCACAGACACTAGTGCTGGAATAGAGTAGTAGACAACTTTATTATCTGCGCGCGCAGAGATCAACTCACATACAGCAATGCCTGAGCACTTGTATGAGAGTGGATAAAGGAGGTAGAAGGCTTCCCCCTTTTAACTGGTTCGTTTACGTGCAGGTTTAAGCATACAGGAAAGCTGTATAAGCAACTCGTTAATCACAAGCTGGGTCTCCTGCCCAGAGACAAAAAGCAGAGATAAAAACGACAAGATTCTGTGTACCAACATATAGACAGATAATGATCTTTATGATGGAGGGGTCAGGGTCTCGCTGTTGTCTCTGTAACTCCTTCTTCTTTTATGGCCTGCTGCTGACCCTGGGGGCACGTCTGTGTTTTGTATATGTTTTCAACAAGTCATTGGAAAGAATCATTACACACAGTGTTCCACAGCTATAGGATTACATAAGTTTAGGATTACTTAGATTTTACTTTACTATGCAGTAGGATTAAATACTAAGATATTAAAATTTCTCCAACACTTCCTCCCTTTGTCTATTATTTGGACACAGAATCTTCATCCATCCCACCATACTGGTCAACTCCTCTGCTAGCTTGTGCAGCATTTAATACTGTAACTGCCTCTGGGAACATACTCATAGTACACTGGCAGCACAAGAGAAACACACAAATAATGATAATAATGAGAAGCATAGTGGGTAATGTTGACATAAGTATTCCCTTCCAACTAGGAAAACCACGAACTCCAGTCCTACCAGAAATTACCCTGCTTATCAGCTTGACTGAAGCAGCGATGCCACGTGTTTAATTTGATCTAGGGTCTTTGTTTACCCTTAGAAAACAGTGTTTGGTGGAATGTAAGTGCAACAGTTTCTCCTACCATTACACAACCCCCTCCTGATGACTGGAACTACTAAACAACCATCAGGCACTAGTCCATGTTTCCGCCTGGGTTTTTACCTTTGTCATATACTTGTCATGTTGAGGCTATTCTATCACCCTTTTCACTTCTAATCCCTTCTTGAGTGGCTTGAGTGTTACCGGGTGGGTCACCAACCCACGTGTTTCCGGCCCCACTTTTCCCGCGGCTATTAGAAATGAGAAGGTCAGGATCCCTACTCTTTAGATTCTGTCGTCTCCCGTGGTTCTTCTCCTGGTTTGGGAGCTCTTTTTACAGTGTGAATCCAATGTCTCTGATGTGAATAAAATTAATCTGATGTGAATCCAAGTGTCTCTCTCAGCGATTTTTTTTACAGCTGTGTGTGATATTAGGGAGCAGTTGAAATGGTCCTTGCCACCCGTCAGCTTTCCAGTTTGACCTCTTGTAGATCTTTTGTAAGAATCCAATCCTCTGGTTTCACCGTGTGTGCCCAGTTTACTGCTGGGCTAGGAAGTGCCTCTTTCATCCCCTCCTGCACACATCAGACAAAACAGAACACAACGTAGCACAATACCTTTGCATGTGATCATCCTCTAGGGTCAGTATCTCATTTGGGAGTGCAGCTGGTGTGTGAGGGTCGCCCAAATATAATTTCAAATGCGAGTTTAGTTCTGAAAGATGCTCTTTGTCTAACTCCCATACATACTAAATGGGAGGGCCTCTACCCAATTCAATTCTGTCTCATGACAAACTTTTGTCAGTTTTTGTTTAATGGTACTATTTGTTCTCTCCACCAGACCTGCACTCACAAGGTGATATGTACAATGTACAATGTTTTGTGTAGTGGCATGTCAATCACGTCACTAAATGTAGGTGAGTGCCTTTCCCACAAATGCCGGGCCGTTACCAGACGAAACCTTCCTGGGGAGTCCAAATCTAGGAATCCCTCCCTTAGGATGCATACTGCCACTGTCAGTGCATCTTGGTGGGTGGTAGGATTAAGCTTCCACCCACTTGGAGAACATGTCAATGATCACAAGCACATACCTTTTCTTTTGGCAAGGTGATAATCAATGAAATCCATTTGCAAATAGTCAAATGGCATATCTGGTTCTAGGTGCCCTTTAGTATGTTCATGTCTGATTACTCCTGCTCAAATTGTTGTTAAACACGCAAAGACATTTTTTGAGAAAAATTGTGTGAGTAATTGAGTAGAGAAGCCTTTGGCATGCCACTATGAACTAACTAACCATTTCTACCATACCTCCCTTCGAACAATGGGTCCACCCTGTGAGCCATTGTCGCAAAATGAGGAAAGTAGAATTGGCATCCAGAGGCGCAGACACTAGTTTGTGGTGTTTGCAACAGTCTTACCTGAAGACATCAAAAGTTCCTCTGTCGCCAGAGGGTTCCAAAAATCGTGATAACACTGTAAGCGCATCTGGAATTGATGGTAAATGTTTACAGTTTTTGTCAACTGCTAACTTACAGCTTCGCTTCAGTCAGCGCTATCAACTCAGCTGCCTGTGCTGAGCACTGTGGAGGAAGATTTCCCTGAAAGCAAAGTGTGAGTTAGGTTTTTACAATGGCAAATCCAGTTTTTTTTGTTTCCCCTTTCTGGGTTTTAAAACTGGAACCATCATCAATGTCATTAACAGCAATCCATGCATCCCTGGGAGTCCTAGATATAAAAAAAATCATTAATGTTCATTCCTTCAGCCAAGAGGAATGTTTAAATCAGCCTTTAAAAACAATCCACTTTCACACCCCTTCAGCCGAGCCTAAATTAAATGATACCTCAAACAGAGTCGATTAACATGTAATACACCTTATATGGTACAACTACAGTAATATAGTGTAAACATATCAGACCAATGTGTTCTTCATAACACAGCATTAGTAAAACTCTGAGCATGATTTTTTTGATTTCTGCTTACTTTTTAAAACATGCAAGAGCAGTGTTAAATAAAGTTAGCCTTTACTGTATACATTTCAAACACAATGCACAAATTGCCCTTGTCTCAATTCAAAAGATCTGAGATGTGTAACCGGCTTATCATATGGGAGGACAAAGAACAGATCAGTGATTTGTCCTTGGCTACACTATTTGCACATGAGCAGTTTAGTGTCCTCTGTAAAACCTGTGAAGCAGGGAGACAGAGGCAAAGAGTACTCTCTCACTCACGAAAACTTCAGGACTGTTCTACATTGGTGGACAAAACACACAAACCACATAGTTTGATTAAAGTAAACATATTAAGAGTGAAATACTACTCCTGTAGTAATCAAGGTTTATAGCACATGCCCTGTTCGAGGAAGAGAAGAAAGTGTCATGAAAAAAAAAAACACAGAGATCCATAGATAGTGCGATAAGGTCTCAAAATGTGTACGATATAAGGTCTCAAAACTTAAAAGAAATTGATATGATAGGAAGAGATTTGCCCACAGAAAGTTTAGCGCAGTTAGAGTTCCACCGTTCAAAATACGCAACAAGTTCACGTTCGCGAATGTTAATATTTTAACTATTTTTAACAATTTATTTTCGAATCTGCAACCACAACTTTAGGTTTTAGCATTTTGTTAATGTTTTTTATCTGTTTTAATTCCCCATATTCTTTATTGCATCTGCACTTTTTAAAATGTTTCTATTTTATTTCATCTTATTGTTCTATTATTCACATTTATTATTATACTTTTATTTATTCTATTTTTCTAAATGCACTTGCTTGTATAAAACACTTCCAGTTGTTATTTCTACACTGTCATTGTTCTCTCCCTTATCACACTGGTCTCACATCACACATACACACACACCCAAAAGTAGCAAATCAAAAACAAATTTTAACCCCTACTCCAGTCTTGCTTTTCACTGGCCATAGCTGACACCTTGAACAGAAGAAAAAAACTTGGCTATATGTAAATGCACATATAGTACAACAATCTTAGATAAAAGCCTGCTTTTCTCAGCTTGTGGGTCTTAGGACTGTAGCACCAGGCAGACACAGATACAGTATTCGAGCTTTCCTCCTCTCTGAAACAACAAGGTACAGGAGTGAAGATAGTTTTAACCCTCACCGGGCGTCCCCGAAGCTCGTCCTCTGCTCTTGTCAAACCCTGGATGAAAAGTCCCATCTAGGATACCAAAATTAGGCTACACCACATTGAATAAGGACATTCTACAATAACTCCTAACCTCAATAAACTATTGAAACAGGAGTAATTCCATCGATGGCCTCCTTTTTCAGAGGGTATTGGTGTGTACACAGTCTGTATTCACTCCTTGGAGTGATTTTTAATTCGGGAGCTCCCTTCATTAGAATTACATCAAATATATCATTTGCCCACAGTGATGGTTCTATTGAGTCCCAAATTTTGCTCTCTGGAACCATGCTGACGTTTTGTGACAGAATTGAAAACATCTGCCTGGGTTTGGAAGGACCAATCAATAGTGCACTTGTAAACTTGGTGGCTTTCAGAATATTCCCAGAGTGTGTAGCTCATGGGTTTCCAATCGGTAATTTGAGCGCAATCAAAAATAAAAACAGACATGTCTTTCCATTCATTCTCACACATTTTTGGATAACCACACACATGGGGCACCTCCCCTCGGAACCACACAACCTGATCTGGCTTCAGGTTCACAACACAAGCCGCCCACTGTTTTTCCCAGCAAAGAGGGTTGGGGCAGAGATCACCTCTGTATCTTTGGACTGGAACTCACACAGATGTTCCAAATTAACAGGCCAATTCTCCACACTAACAGTGCAATGCAAGTCCTCTGGTTTCTTAATCTGGTCATCCTTAAAGATCCTATGCAAACCATTCAAGATAAGGTATCCAGAGGTCACAGGGAAACAAGTTCCATCCTGACCACACACTTGGTGGGGGGGATGGAACTTGCACACAATTCAAAGTGGTGATGTCAAGACCCACGAGAGTGCATGTAAGTTTCAATGTAATTTACACATTAGAACTCTAACTAGTAGATTCACAGGCAAGTTTGGTGACAATAGGAAGGCGTGTTTGTAGGGATACGCTGCTATCACTAATATAGCAGTCTAGCTCGTCAGTGAAAAAACTCCGCAATGGGTATTGCCCACCCGCTCCCACTACAAACGTTTTCCTACCAGATAAACGCGTTCAGATTTTGATTACCTCTTTATGCAATACAGGCATGGTAGTGCCTGTAATCTACTGAAAATTGGACACTTTGACCACTAAATTTCTAACATAATTGTAGGTAAAGCAGAAGGTCTTGTCATCACCATTTGATAATTTAGAATGGTCTTACAGTTTCATGTGTGGTGGGTGCACATTCAAGAGTTATGTGTTTGGAGCCCATTGATTTCATTCCTCATCCCCCTCTTAACTTTTTTATCCTTTTTTCCTTGATTTGGACAGTTCACTGCAATGTGTCCCATCCGCTGTCAACAATAACACTTGTAGATTGAACAGCCTCTCTGTCCTGTTGTTCTGCCTCCTGTTCCGTGGCTCCCAGTACAGCACACTGGAGCTCATACTGCTTTTTCACTCGTTTCTCCATGTTCTTTCTTCAACTTTTCTGCCAGACTCTTTCCAACATCCACTGCCAAAAGCATAAAAGTCTGCAAGCTGCCTGTGTCTATTTCAAACACAGCCATCACGTACATTCGTTGTTCCCGGTCTCAGTCCATTCAAAAATTTCTCTTTAAGGTGGTGCTCCCAGGCACTCATATTTTGCACTCGGGTAGTCACCTGGCCTGAGTGCTGGATATGTAACTTTTTCCAGCTTTGCAGGTAATCTGCTACAGATTGTCCATCTTGCTGTTTACACTGCGTCAGCTTGAACAGGTTCAAACAAACCGGGAAAGCCTCAGTTATCCTGTCCCTGAGGCGCTGGACCTCCCTTTGATAAGCGGAGTCCTCTCTGCCTCATCGTAGGTCGTCAGGATTCCGTGGAAGGTCACCCCGCACTTTTTATCCATTCCAGTTGCATCCTTTAGAGATGGCTTCCATCATCTTACAAGCAGATTCCTTTTCATGACAAAATCCAGTTCCTCTTCAGAAAGTCAGGCAGCTCCTCAGACACGGTGTTTCATGTTTTCTATAGGTCCATGGTCGGAAAACAAAAAGTTGGTCCTTGTGGTTGAGGGCTGGTGATGGTGATGGTGGGAGAAGGGGCTGAGGAATGAAGTCATCCAGGCATTCTCTCTGCAAATTAAGAAACTGGCCGACAGTTACTGTTGTTTCTTTTGTGCTGCTTGTCTCCATTTCCCATAGGCGTGAAAATCAGGTTTCCAAGGGAAAATTGGACAATTTCTATCTACTTGAGATTTTTACAAAATTCTATAGCGTTATTGTATTTGTCTCGCTGTTGTTGTAATTGTGTTTTTTTTAACGCTTGTAACACATCAAACATTCAAAATTCCCTTCAAGTGAGAAGTTACAAATTTTTACCCAATATTCTATCTGAGCACAACTGACTGACTCATGCATTTTCATCTACTGAATCAAACTACGATACGGTGTGGAATGTTGCATTGCACTATAGGTGGTGGAAATTCAAATTTTTTTCTTTCTCTCTCCCTTCGACCCATTGTTACTCTAAACATTTCAAATTGTGGTGGATGTTTTTTCAAACGTGGGAGAAAACAAAGTCACAGACACTGGTGCTGGAATAGAGTAGTAGACAACTTTATTATCTGCGCGCACAGAGAGATCAACTCACATACAGCAATGCCTGAGCACTTGTATGAGAGTGGATAAAGGAGGTAGAAGGCTTCCCCCTTTTAACTGGTTCGTTTACGTGCAGGTTTAAGCATACAGGAAAGCTGTATAAGCAACTCGTTAATCACAAGCTGGGTCTCCTGCCCAGAGACAAAAAGCAGAGATAAAAACGACAAGATTCTGTGTACCAACATATAGACAGATAACGATCTTTATGATGGAGGGGTCAGGGTCTTGCTGTTGTCTCTGTAACTCCTTCTTCTTTTATGGCCTGCTGCTGACAATGGGGGCACGTCTGTGTTTTGTATATGTTTTCAACAAGTCATTGGAAAGAATCATTACACACAGTGTTCCACAGCTATAGGATTACATAAGTTTAGGATTACTTACATTTTACTTTACTATGCAGTAGGATTAAATACTAAGATATTAAAATTTCTCCAACATACTACATGGCTTTACTAAATCGGCATGAAATAATAATATATAGAGACTAATATTTAATGCAGTAAAGATGACACTACAGCCGTTTCTCAATACCAAGTACGCCAACTTCGGACTTGCATACTTCCTAAGTCTGGAGTAAGAAGTTACATTGCTTGCATAGTAACACAGAGGACACAGAGATACGTGGCAGGACAGTTTTCGCCCTATTGCCAAAAAATTCAGCAGCCTTGGTCCCGGGTGCAATCTAAGGTGACATGTGATGCCCATGGGACCCCTGTGGACCCCGGCTGGGCACTGGGGCCCTTAGTATGGCAATGACCGTAACTCAGTCAGTTTTCCACCTACGGCCACAAAATTGGGCAGGCTTCATCCCAGGTGAAATCTGAGGTGACATGTGATGCCCATGGGGCCCCTGTGGACCCCGGCAGGCCACTGGGGCCCCTGGCGGGCCAATGCCCGTAACTCAGTCAGTTTTCGACCTATGACCACGAAATTTGGCAGGCTTGGTCCTGCGTGCTATCTGAGGTGACATGTGATGCCCATGGGGCCCTTGTAGACCCCAGCAGGGCACTGGGGCTCCTGGCGGGCCAATGCCCGTAACTCAGTCAGTTTTCGACCTACGACCACGAAATTTGGCAGGCTTGGTCTCGGGTTCAATCTGAGGTGACATGTCATACTCTGAGGTGACTACAATGACTACAATGATCGAATGGCTTTCGACCTACATACTCGGTCCCTGATGCACATCGCCGGGGGCACGCACCGTCGCAAAACACTCGCAGTTTCTGCAGGAACTGCACTTTCTAGTTATTATTAGTGTGTCGCGCAAGCATCTCCTCCTACAGTTTTCGAGATATCGACACGGGACAAACACCAAAACGTCCGACATGGTCCGGAGAAGTGTGCTTGTCGATACCAAAGAGAAATGTTGTTGCAGTCGCACGCTACACTCGCATTTTTGCGAAAAAACGTCCCATTGACTTGAACGGGATTCTTTTTAAAACTGCCGTAACTCGGTCAATTTTTGAGCTACAAACACGAAACTCGGCATGGTCGGACCTGGTCTCTCCGAGACCCATCATCTCAAGTTTCGGACAGATATCACTCTCTGATCACTTTCTATCACTCTTTAAAAATCACTCCCCTGGCGGGCCAATGCCCGTAACTCATTCAGTTTTCAACCTACGGTCACGAAATTCGGCAGTCTTGGTCCCAGGTGCAATCTGAGGTGACATGTGATGCCCATGGGGCCCCTATGGACCATGGGTGGGCATTGCGGCCCCTGGGTGGGCCAATGACTAACTCAGTCAGTTGACGACCTATGGCCATGAAATTCGGCAAGCTTGATCCCGGGTGCCATCTGAGGTGACATGTGATGCCCATGGGGCCCTGTAGACTCAGGGTGGGCACTGCGGCCCCTGGGTGGGCCAATGACTAACTCAGTCAGTTTTCGACCTACGGCCACGAAATTCGGCAAGCTTGGTCCCGGGTGCAATCTGAGGTGACATTTGATGCCTATGGGGCCTCTATGGACGCCGGTTGGGCACTGGGGCCCCTGCGGTGGCCAATGACTGTAACTCAGTCAGTTTTCGACCTATGGCCACGAAATTCAGCAAGCTTGGTCCCGGGTGCCATCTGAGGTGACATGTAATGCCCATGGGGCCTTTATGGACCCCGGGTGGGCATTGGGGCCCCTGGCAGTCCAATGACCGTAACTCAGTCAGTTTTTGACCTACGACCATGAAATTTGGCAAACTTGATCCCGGGTGCAATCTGACGTGACTTGTGATGCCAATGGGGCCTATGAGGACCATGGCTGGGCACTAGGGTACCTAAAGGGGCCAATGACAGTAACTCAGTCAGTTATTGACCTATGGACACGAAAGTTGGCAGGCTTGGTCCCGGGTGCAATCTGAGGTAACATGTCATGCCACTGAGGCCCCAGGATCGGCAATGGGGCACCTGGCAGGTCATTGACCATAACTCAGTTGATTTTCAATGTACAGCAAAAAAATTCAGCAGGCTTGAAACCGGGTGCAATCTGAGGTGACATGTCATGCTTTTGCTGTCCTTGAGGTTTCCGGATGATCTCTGGGGCCTCCAGAAGGTCACTGAATGCAATTCAGTCAGTTTAGACCTAACGTTTTGTATTTCAGCAGGCGTTGTCCCTTGTGCACTCTGTGGTTACTACAATGACTACAGTCGGCTTTCGACCTACATACTCGATCCCTTATGCACGTCTCAGGGGCACGCACCGCCGCAACACACTCGCAGTTTCTGCAGGAACTGCACTTCCTAGTTATTATTATTCCACCTGATTTTCGGTTCGTATCTCCTCCTACAGTTTTTACAGTTTCCGTTCGATTCAAACACACACGCAGGCCACGCCCACACACGGAGAGCACATCACAATGAAAGATGGATTCCTTGAACTTAGATTTGCAAAAACATGTTTAATATGAAGGCTTGATCATTACTGTAAAATATTGTAAATAATTAAACAGTCCAAACCTTCAAGTCGGGATAAATATCACTTGTAATCCACACGAGCACAGAGTAACCATAGCCGGCACAGCCGGAAATGGTCAATTCACTATTGTTCACTACACACTAGCTCCCTCCTACACTCTTAAAGGGCCAGACAGCTCTTATGTAAATCGCATTACATGACAATTAATACATGGCTTTACTAAATCGGCATGAAAGAATAACATATAGAGATTAATATTTCATGCAGTAAAAATGACACTACCGCCGTTGCTCAAAACCAAGTACGCCAACTTCGGACTTGCATACTTAATAAGTCTGAAGTACGAACTTACAATGTTGGCATACTACCACAGAGGGCAAAGAGGTACCTGGCAGGACAGTTTTCGCCCCACAGCCATGGCATTTGGCAGGCTTGGTCCCGGGTGCAATCTGAGGTGACATCAAGTCAAGTCAAGTCAGATTTATTTATATAGCGCTTTTTACAATGGAGCATTGTCTCAAAGCAACTTTACAAGTTTAGATTATCTCCTAATAACTACGTCCAATCTCAAATTGAGCAAGCCTAGGGCGACAGTGGCAAGGAAAAACTCCCTAGTTCTAGGAAGAAACCTTGGGAGGACCAAGACTCAAAAAGGGACCCAACCTCTTGGGGCGGCGTAGATGATAAATCTAAGAGCGAAACTACGTCATGGAGTAAGTTCGAATAAAATGTGAAGTATTCCCACATCGCCTTAAGTGGCCCAAGGTAGTATGATAAATCTAAGAGGCGAACACAGTCATGGAGTCATGGTCGCATAAAATGTGGATTATGCACATGGGAATCTCATCCGATGTAACTCATGTGTTGGGCCGAACGCCCGGAACACACTCGGAGAGAAAATCAGAAAATGTAAGTTAGTTATCTGATTAAGAGCACATGTTTATTAAAACACTCACTGATGCCATGTCATCACTGATGCCCGTGTAGCATGAAGCCCAGGCGCATTAGTATAGCACATAGCTAGAGCTAGAAAGAGGAGAACTTTCGGAAACACAGCCAGAGGGATCACATGAACAGTGGCAAACCCCACGAGCGGCAGAAGGACAGCAACCCAACGTCTCTGATCACCAGAAGAACTCTTGACTATGAACCCCAGCCTCTTGCTGCCCTTATTCTATAAGGCAAGGATGCATGAGTCAAGATCACGAGGATCAAGCCTAGTTTTCCAGCCAGACCGCCCCACTCGACACTCCGCTAGCGGACAAGGGCAGGCAGGCCAGACATAATACTCCGAGACTCCGGCCCCCAGCAAACCCAAACATGCACCTGGTCCTAAAATCGGTCAAATCCTGCGTTAAATTAAGTAATGTCTTTAGCCTAGACTTAAAACTTTGGGAGGGTGTCTGAATCTCGAACGAAAGTGGGAAGTTTTTTTAATTTCCATAGTTTGGGGGGGGGGCCATGTAATGAGAAAAGCCTTTCCCCCCTGCTGTGACTTTTTTAATTCTAGGAACTAAAAGAAGTTTTGTACACTGCGAACAAAGTAGACAAGTTGTATTGTAAAACTCTAAGAGTTCACTCAGATAATGTGGGGCCAGGCCATGTAGAGCTTTATAAGTTATAAGAAGTATTTTGTAATCAATGTGGAGTTTGACTAGTAACCAGTGTAGTGATGATAGAACATGAGTGATATGATCAAATTTTCTAATTC
Source organism: Ancistrus triradiatus (assembly GCA_025084515.1). Lineage (NCBI taxonomy): Eukaryota > Metazoa > Chordata > Actinopteri > Siluriformes > Loricariidae > Ancistrus > Ancistrus triradiatus. The sequence continues at coordinate 14,936 of JAJAGP010005157.1, forward strand.
GAGTTAGCACTCGGGCAGCTGCATTCTGAACTAACTGAAGTTTATTTATAGATTTACTAGAGCACCCAGTAAGTAAGGCGTTACAGTAATCCAACCTTGAGGTTATAAATGCATGAACAAGTTTCTCTGCATCATTAAAAGAGAGGATATTTCTAAGTTTAGCGATATTACGTAATTGAAAGAAAGCAATTCGAGTGATGCTGCTAATGTGCGCATCAAAGGAGAGATCTGAATCAAATGTGACCCCAAGTTTTTTACAGACGGACTGGGCAATACTGGACAGCCATGTAAATTTAGGATAGATGTAGCCAACCTGTCTCTCACAGCCTTGGGTCAGTTTTATCTGAGTTAAGTAAGAGAAAATTAAATAACATCCAATCTTTTATTTCCTTTACACAGTCCTCAATTTTGTTGATTGTAAGGCTGTCATTAGGTTTGGCTAATATGTACAGCTGTGTATCATCTGCATAGCAGTGGAAACTAATGCCATGTTTACGAATAACTGAGCCTAGTGCATGTACAGTGAGAATAAAAGCGGGCCAATCACTGACGCCTGAGGCACGCCATACTTCAATTTTGAGGGCTTAGACCTTAGATTATTTATATGAACAAACTGGTACCGGTCGGTTAAGTAGGATTTAAACCAAGAAAGTGCTAATCCATTGATACCTACAGTATTTTCTAGTCTGTTTAGTAAAACATCATGATCTATAGTGTCAAATGCTGCACTTAAATCTGACAGAACAAGAAAAGAAACACATCCCTTATCTGCAGGCATTAACAAGTCATTTAGTACCCTAATTAATGCTGTTTCAGTACTATGATGGGGCCTGAAGCCAGACTGAAATGTTTCATAAATTTCATTCCTTTGGAGGTAACTGCAGAGCTGCTGATGTATGGCTTTTTCTGAGATTTTGGACAGAAACGGTAGATTTGAAATTGGTCTATAATTAGATATCACACAAGGGTCAAGATTGGTAACGTTTGATAACGGCAGACTTAAAGGATTTGGGCACATAACCAAAGGTAAGGGATGAATTTAAAATAACTAACAGTGGCTCTATAATACTAGGTATTAATTGTTTGAGTAAACGTGTAGGAATTGGATCTATTAAACATGTTGATGACTTAGACGAGCTGATCAGTGCGGATAATTCAGTATTAGTAATTGGTTGCTGAATAGTTTGGTGATGTGATGAGCATCGAGTTTTATGTCTAATGTTTTCTATCTTATCATTAAAGAAAGTCATGAAATCATTACTGTTAAAATTACACAGAACGGGAGAATCACTTTCTGTAGGTTTTTTTTTTTGTTAATTTTCAGACTGTATTAAAGAGAAATCTTGGATTATTCTTATTTTTCTCTATGATTGAGAAATATGCAGCTTTAGCTAAGGGCATGCTTATACTCTGCCATACTGTCCCTCCAAGCAATCTTAAACACCTCCAATTTACTATGTCTCCACTTGCGCTCTAGATGCCGTGTTCTTTGCTTTAAGGTATGGGTGTGGTCATTATACCATGGTGCTAGCCTTTTTTTCCCCTAATGTGTTTGACCCTAGCAGGAGCAATCATATCCAGGAATGAGCAAAACACACATTCTAATTGGTCATTTACACACTCAAGATGATTGATCTCCGTAGGTGTATTAAATTTCAAGTTTGGTATGTTTTTAATAAACGCAGCTGGAGTAGCAGATGAGATAGTGCGCTTGGTGTGATAACGAGGCAGAAGGATTTTATTTATTAGTGATAGCTCAAATACTAAAAGATAGTGATCTGAAATCGAATCACTTTGTGGGAAAATATCAAGGTTATCTATATTGATACCAAATGTTAATATTAGATCTAATGTATGATTACAGCGGTGGGTTGGTCCCATCACATTCTGAGTGATGCCCATGGATTCTAAGATGGACTCGAAAGCAATTTTAAGTTGAACCTGCTCATTCTCAAAGTGAATATTGAAATCACCTACAATTAAAGCCTTATCTGTTGACAGTACTAAGCAGGAAAGATAGTTAGCAAATTCCTGAAGAAATTCTGAATAGGGACAAGGAGGATGGTAAATGGTGATAAGCTGAAAAGAGTATGGTTTTGACTTCCATAACAATGGATCAGTCACATTAAAAATTAGTATTTCAAAAGAATTAGCCTTGTAATGGGATTTAGTTATAACACCTAGCTCTTTGTCAAAAATTGTGGCTATGCCTCCCCCCCGACCATTAGGACGAGGGCGGTGAGCATGACTGTATCCAGGAGGTGAGCCTTCATTTAAGGCTAAATATTCATCAGGTCTAATCCAAGTTTCAGTGAGACAGAGAGCGTGTAAGCATTTATCGTGATCATTTCATTTACAATCACTGCTTTGTTTGTAAGTGATCTAATGTTAAGTAATCCTAGCTTTAGTCTAATGTTGTTATTTCTTTGGCAGCTATCTGTGTTTATACAAATGAGGTTATTAAAACAGACTTTTTGAGAGTGTTTACGTTTAGGGCAGATGCGGGTAACAGACACAGTTTCAATAATGTGGGTTCTGGTTGACAGTGCATGGCTACCAGCAGAGAGTTGGTTAAGCCGGTCTGTCTGCTGCCTGACCCCTGCTCTGGATAGTCAGCCCCTAACCAATTGGGCCATAAGACTATGGGCAATGTTGCAGGAGATGAGAGCAGCACCCTCCAGAGTGGGATGCACACCATCCCATCCTAAAAGGCCAGGCTTACCTTTAAAGGCTATCCAGTTGTCTATATAGCCCACGTTGTTTTCAGAGCACCAGTTGGACAGCCAGCAGTTCAGCGACCATAACCTGCTGTAGGCTTGGTCACCTCGCCTCATTGGGATGGGGCCAGAGCAGACTACAGCATCGGACATTGCCTTCGCCACGCTAACCACCTCTACAAAATTAGCCTTAGTAACCTCTGACTGACGAAGGCGTATATCATTAGCCCCTACATGAATAACTATCCTAGAGAATCTGCGGCTCTCGAGTTCACTAAGACTCGTTACAATGTCCTGCACTCTGGCTCCGGGGATACAGAGAACTCTAGCTGCTGGTGTCCCTAAAGGGGTAGCAAGTTTCACATGTCATAAAATAGAGTCACCTATGACCAGAGCTCTTTCAACAGGCTGCTCAGTAGGTGTTTCACTGAGGAGGGCAAACCTGTTGGACACGTGATCAGGTAAAGAGTGGTGCTCTCGTGGACTAGCCTTAAGACTACGTCGCCGAACCGTCGCTCACTTGCCCTGCTGCAAGGACTCTGCCCGGGCTCTAACTTCACCTTTGGCATCCAGATCTGCTAAGCTAGGAGGTGAGCAGCCTTCTCTAATGTCCTGATTCGTTGCCTCTAAAACGAAATCTCTCTTCTCCGTCAGTACTGGCGTCCAATCCTACAACCTATCACATAAAAAAATTTTTAACACTAATAACGGAGAAGAATAAGCTAAACATGCCACACGGCACAGGCAACAAGCACAGCAGAAGCCATGTTAGGGGCCCCAGTGCCTACCCGGGGTCCATAGGGGCCCAATGGGCATCACATATCACCTCAGATTGCACCCGGGACCAAGCTTGCCGAATTTTGTGGCCGTAGGTCGAAAACTGACTGAGTTACAGTCATTGGCCCACCCAGGGTCCGTAGGGGCCCAATGGGCATCACATATCACCTCAGATTGCACCCAGGACCAAGCTTGCCAAATTTACCAAAGCTGGCCATAGGTTGAAAACCGACTGAGTTACGGATATTATCCCGCCAGGGGACCCAGTGCCCAGCCGAGGTTCTCTGGGGCCTTTTGGGCGTCACACGTCACCTCAGATTACACCCAGGACCAAGCCTGCTGAATGATGTGGCCATTGGTCAATAACTGACTGAGTTACAGTCATTGGCCCGCCAGCGGTCCCAGTGCCCAGTCGGGGTCCACAGGGGCCCCATGGGCATCACATGTCACCTCAGATTTCACCCTATACCAAGCCTGCCAAATTTTGTGGTCGTAGGTTGAAAACCGACTGAGTTATGTTCATTGGCACGCCAGCGGCCCCAGTGCCCAGCCGGGGTCCACAGGGGCCTCATGGGCATGACATTTCACCTCAGATTTCACCTGGGACCAAGCCTGCCAAATTTTGTGGCCATAGGTCAATAACTGACTGAGTTACCGTCATTGGCCCGCCAGGGGTCCCAGTGCCCAGTCGGGGTCCTCATGGACCCCATGGGCATCACATGTCACCTCAGATTGCACCTGTGATTAAACCTGCCAAATTTCGTTAACCGTAGGTCGAAAACTGACTGAGTTGCGGTTATTGGCCCGCAAGGGGCCCCAGTACCCAGTCGGGGTCCACAGGGGTCCCATGGGCATCACATGTCACCTCAGATTGCACCCGGGACCAAGCCTATGTGTGTGTGTGAGAGAGAGAGAGAGAGACAGAGGGAGAGACAATGACAGTTACATTTCAAATCTACACATCCATATGTTTCATGTAAAATCTCTGTGTCAGACCTCTCAAACAAACGGTCATAACTCCAAAAATAATTAACCGATCGCTTTTCTGTAAAGCTTGTGTGGGAGAGGACCCGTTGCTGATCACTATGACAAGAAACTGTGTGGATTGATGAGAAATTGTCAGAGTTATGACAAGTTATACACACATGAAAATTTAGAGAAAGACAAATTAGAGTTGAAGCAATTATAATGTGGGTCAATGGGATTAAAATCAATACCTAGTCCCGAACAAACCGTCATAACTCGAAAAATAATTTGTTGAACGATGAGATACTTTGATGGGTCATTAAGAGGAAGTATCTCTACCATTTGAAGTTTAAATGGAGTTTCTAGATGAAAGTAATTGTCATGTAATGCGATTTATATAAGAGCTGTCTGGCCCTTTAAGAGTGTAGAAGGGAGCTAGTGTGTAGTGAACAATACTGAATTGACCGTTTCCGGCTGTGCCAGCCATGTTTTACTCTGTGCTCGTGTGGATTACAAGTGATGTTTATCCCGACTTAAAGGTTTGGACTGTTTGTTTAATTACAATATTTTACAGTAATGATCAAGCCTTCATATTAAACATTGTTGTTGCAAATGTAAGAAAGAAGAATCCATCTTTCATCAAACGGAACGGAGACCCGTCTCTGGTCTGCCTCTTTCATTTCAGAGGTGTCAAACAAACGCTCATAACTGGAGAAGTAATTTGTTGAACGACGAGATATTTGGATGTTTCATGAAGGTGAAGTATGTCTACCATTTGAAATTTAAATGGAGTTTCTAGGTGAAAGTATAATGATTTTACACACGTTTGTTCCGTGAAAACAGTGACAGAAAGCGCGTTGAGAATGACTTTCAAGCGATTTTGCACCTCTCAAACAAATGGTCATAACTCATAAAATATGTAACCAATCAATTATCTGAAACGTTTGTTTGAGAGAGGACACCTTGCTGATTGCTATGATATAAGATGATGTGGATTGACATAAAAGGCTCAAAGTTATGACAGGTTGAACACAAATGAAACTTTGGAAAAAGCGTCCTCGGAGTTCCAAAAATGAACATGGCTGTGAATGAGGGAAGTTTTAGTCCCTAGTCTCGAACAAATCGTCATAACTCGAAAAGTAGTTTGTTTAGCGATGCCATCTTTTGATGAGTTATGAAGGGGAAGTATCTCTACCATTTGAAGTGATTTTAGACACGTTTGTTCAGTAAAAATGTGAATTAATAAAAATCCTTAAAATCTCAGTTTCAAGCGATTTTGGACCTGTCAAAGAAATGATCGTAACTCGAAAAATATTTAAGCAATCAATTATCTGAAACATTTGTGTGAGAGAGGACACCTTGCTGATTGCTATGATATAAGATGATGTGGATTGACATAAAAGGCTCAAAGTTATGACAGGTTGAACACAAATGAAACTTTAGAAAAAGCGTCCTCGGAGTTCCAAAAATTAACATGACTGTCAATGAGGGAAGTTTTAGTCCCTAGTCCCGAACAAATCGTCATAACTCGAAAAATAATTTGTTTAGTGATGCATTCGTTTGAAGAGTTCTGAAGGGGAAGTATGTCTACCATTTGCAGTTCAAATGGATTTTCTAGGTGAAAGTATCAGGATTTTAGAGAAGTTTGTTTAGTGAAAAAGTGAATTAATCGATTTTCCCTGAAATCTAGAGTGTGTAGCGAACTAAGACTACACTTTAATTGGATTAATTTTTAATTAAACTTTGTTAATTAAAACATATATTAATTAATTAAGAAATACGAGGCACCACCAAATCGATTAATGATAAATATAAATAATTAACTGGCCGATCTGGAAACCAGGAAAAAGAAACAACAACCTTGATCAGTCTAGTTCTGAATAGTGAATTCCGAGTAGTTTTGCTCGACCCTTGAATGAATGAGCTCTCAAAAACCAGGCGGGGGTAACTTCAAAAAAAAAAGGTTTTATAGAACAAAGTTTATTAACTACAAAACAAATGTCAAATACCAACAGATTATCTAAGGTAATAACGAGTGTATCACAGAGTTAAAATCATAAAATGACGATGAACATGTATATATCACAGTATGGAGAGAACAGGGAATAATGGCAAGCTTACACCTTTACAGTAGTTAAAATCGGGAAACCAAGATGACTCTATGTAACTTATATCGGTCGCGTAAAATTACTAACGTTTTGCAAGGCTGCTGGTAACCTTAATTTTAAGTTGAGTGGGGATAGTATGTTAAGTTACTACTTAGCGTGATTGATAAGTCTATGGTGACGCGTGGTTTAAAGATTTAACAATTGAACCCGAGCATCAGGGGAACCCAGATTTAAGCCATAAATGGTACTCGCGCCTGGAAGGTCACTTCGAGTGGTTTCGGGGCATTCCCACCCTGGCCCCAGCCGGTCCAAAGGCACGATATTGGGGAGCTTTAGCGTCCGTCTGGCAGACCGTAACTCTGACCCGGCTTCTCATCGGCTTTAGCTCTTTGGGTCCTGCCGACGGGTTTACCAAGTTGAGTTGGTGACTAAAAATGGCGTCCTTCTCGATTTTAGGCTGAGGGCTTCACGCGTACTCGGGTTTTTTGGTCTCGCATGCGTACAACTCAGGATTTATTCTTGGCCACAGATAAAGGTGGAGTTGGCGCTTTTTCTATACCACGAGCTTCAACAAACACTTGAATGGCACAAAAGGGTCGAGCGTAGAGTCTGGTTGGTCTTCTAGTTCAGCGATACCTATAACGAACTACTTAAGACTGCTGTACACAGGAAACTTTAAAGTAAATGCGAAAACTTGAGTGAAATGAAATAATCAAAAACGTTACAAAAAGAAAAAACACAAACACCATAAAGACACAAGACTACATGCACAACAATTTGAAGTTTAACTTACTCCCGGCCCTCCTCCCGGTCGTCCCGGTTGCTTTTGAATGCTCCGCTCAGGGGGCGGGACATAAGGAGTTGCCCTTACTTAGCCAATGAGAAGCGGACTCCTCAGTAAAGCTCTCCTATCGCGGTTGCCTTATTTCACCATAAGCCACAGGACGTCTAACTTGGATTAAATAATATTCCTACGTATCTAAAAGAGATCGAAAAGTATCACACAATAAACCAAAAATCCTCAAAGTTACAAGTTTAGATGCAGACTTCATTGTAAGGTTCAGATGATCCACAAGCACCCTTGAATTGATAACTTAGAACATCGTTAAGCATTCTAACTACAGCGCAGGCATTTACCTATAGCTTTTAAACTAACAATACTATGATTAATACAAAGCTGTAGGAAACGGTTTACATTGTAAATAAACTTCAGGTGTTGTTTGCACAAATTATTTAAAAACCCGATCGATCAAAAAACAGCCAGGCAAAAGCGGTTATTTCTATAATATCATACTAAACCAGATAACTAAATATCAAAAACAAAAAGATAATTATACTAAAACATGCATCAAGTAGATATGTAGATACATAAATTCATTAACATACATATGTATAATTCTGTAATGGGTGTGTGGGATATAAAAGAATATCCTGATCCACTCTTTGTATGAAACATTTTAAAGGTATAATAGCGTGTTTGGACTTTCTCAGGATCCAAATATTATTTGTTATGTATTAAAAAGGTTTCGATGAAGATAAACTGTTCCCAGAAAGAGAGTTGAATACAATTAAAGTTTGTCTCTTTAGAACAAAAGCTGAGTTCTTGGGTTTTTTAAGAGGGAAAGCCAATAGTTTCTTTTCTTGACCGTTTGTTGATGTCGTAAATCTCCAGGGGTGCCATTTCTGGCGCCAGCTTGGGTGATAAGGTTTTGCAAGAGGGCTGTGATGACAGAGTTCAACTATGGGGAAAGAAAGTCGTTAATTTTTTTGCAGAAGTAAGAAGACAATTAAGAAAGGCTTGGTTGGCCTTGAAAACGTTGAAAACCCCAATTCAAATTGCAAATGTGCTTAGTTTATGATTGGAGATGTCAAAGGTTGTATGTCTTGTTTGAACAGACGTCCAATTCCGTTGGAGTCAAAGGTGGGGGGGGGGTTAAGATCTTGTCCAGATGTAGGGTCTTCTTGAATTCCAAGATGTTGTAAAGTTTACGACTTGGGGGAAGAAGGTAAAGAGAGGGAGATCCAGCGATCACGCTAGAAGTGCACACTCTAGCTTCTGCCCTATTCAATGAATGGAGTGATATTTAAAGAGTGATAGAAAGTGATCAAAGAGTGTTATCTGTCCGAAACTTGAGATGATGGGTCTGGGAGAGGCCAGGTTCGAATATGCTGAGTTTCGTGTTTGTAGCTCAAAAATTGACCGAGTTATGGCAGTTTTTTTTTAATGAAGTGAAGTGAATGGGACGTTTTTTCGCACAAATGCGAGTGTAGCGTGCAAATGCAACAACATTTCACTTTGCTATCGACAAGCACACTTCTCCAGAACATGCCGGACATTTTGATGTTTGTCCCGTGTCGATATCTCGAAAACTGTAGGAGGAGATACGAACCGAAAAACAGGTGAAATAATAATAACTAGAAAGTGCAGTTCCTGCAAAAACTGCAAGTGTGTTGCGACGGTGCGTGCCCCTGTGACGTGCATCAGGGACCGAGTATGTAGTTTGAAAGCTGACTGTAGTCATTGTAGTCACCTCTGGGTATGACATGTTACCTCAGATTGCACCTGGGACCAAGCCTGCCAAATTTCGTGGTCATAAATCAATAACTGACTAAATCACGGTCAATGGCCTTCTTGGGGCCCCAGTGCCCTGCCGGGGTCCATAGGGGCCCCATGGGCCTCACATGTCACCTCAGATAGCATCCGGGACCAAGTCTGCTGAATTTTGTGGCCGTAGATCGAAAACTGACCGAGTTACGGTCATTAGCCCGCCAGGGGCCCCACTGCCCATTCGGGGTTCTCTGGGGCCCTATGGGCATCACACGTCACCTCAGATTGCACCCAGGACTAAGCCTGCTGAATTTTGTGGCCATAAGTCAATAATTGACTGAGTTACAGTCATTGTCCTGCCAGGGGCCACAGTGCCCTGCCGGGGTCCTCACGGGCCCTATGGGCATCACATGTTACCTCCGATTGCACCTGGGACCAAGCCTGCTGAATTTTGTGGTCATAGGTCTAAAACTGACAGAGTTACGGTCATTGGCCTGCCAGGGGCCCCAGTACCCAGTCGGGGTCCACAGGGGTCCCATGGGCATCACGTCACCTCAGATTGCACCCGGGACCAAGCCTGATGAGTTTTGTTTTCATAAATCAATAACTGACTGAGTTACAGTCATTTTCCCACCAGGGGCCTCAGTGCCCTGCCGGGGTCCACACGGGCCCCATGCGCATCACATGTCATGTCAGATTTCTGGTTGGACGAAGCCTGGCAAATTTTGTGGCCATAGGTCGAAAACTGACTGAGTTACAGTCATTGGCCCGCTTGGTGCCCCTGTGCCCAGCCGGGGTCCTCAGGGGCCCCATGGGCATCACATGTCACCTCAGATTTGACCCTACACCACCCCTGCCAAATTTTTTGGCCATAGTTTGAAAACCGACTGAGTTACGGTCATTGGCCCGCCAGTGGCCCCAGTTCCCAGCCAGGGTCCACAGGGGCCCCATGGCCATGACATGTCACCTCATATTTCACCCAGGACCAAGCCTGCCAAATTTTGTGTCCGTAGGTCGAAAACTGTCTGAGTTTCAGTCATTGGCCCACCCAGGGGCCCCAGTGCCCACCCATGGTCTACAGGGGCCCCATGGGCATCACATATCACCTCAGATTGCACCCGGCACCAAGCTTGCCGAATTTCGTGGCCGTAGGTCAAAAATTGTCTGAGTTACAGTCATTGACCCACCCAGGGGCCCCAGTGCCCACCCAGGGTCTACAGGGGCCCCATGGGCATCACATATCAACCTCAGATTGCACCCGGGACCAAGCTTGCCGAACTTCATGGCCGTAGGTTGAAAACTGTTTGAGTTACAGTCATTGGGCTTACCCAGGGGCCCCAGTGCCCACCCAGGGTCTACAGGGGCCCCATGGCATCACATATATACCTCAGATTGCACCCGGGACCAAGCTTGCTGAAATTCGTGGCCGTAGGTCGAAAACTGTCTGAGTTACAGTCATTGGCCCACCCAGGGTCCCCAGTGCCCTTTCGGGGTCCTCATGAGCCCCATGGGCATCACATGTCACCTCAGATTGCACCCGAGACCAAGCCTGCCGAATTTCGTTAGCCGTAGATCAAAAACTGTCTGAGTTACAGTCATTGGCCCTCCCAGGGGCCCCAGTGCCCACCTGGGGTCCTCATGAGCCCCATGGGCATCACATATCACCTCGGATTGCACCCGGGACCAAGCTTCACGAATGTCGTCGCCGTAGGTTGAAAACTGTCTGAATTACAGTCATTGGCCCATCCAGGGGCCCCAGTGCCCACCCGGGGTCCATAGGGGACCCATGGGCATCACATCACTTCAGATTGCACCCAGGATCAAGCTTGCCGAATTTCGTGGCCGTAGGTCGAAAACTGTCCGAGTTAATCATTGGCCCTCCCAGGGGCCCCAGTGCCCACCTGGGGTCCATAGGAAACCCATGGGCATCACATACCACCTCGGATTGCACCTGGGATCAAGCTTGCCAAATTTCGTGGCCGTAGTTTGAAAACTGACTGAGGTTACAGTCATTGGCCCACCCACGGGCCCCAGTGCCCACCCGGGGTCCACAGGGGCCTCATGGGCATCACAGGTCACCTCAGATTGCACCCGGGATCAAGCCTGCCGAATTTCGTGGCCGTAGGTCGAAAACTGACTGAATTCCAGTCATTGGCCCACCCAGGGGACCCAGTGCCCACCCGGGGTCCACAGGGGCCCCAAGGGCATCACAGGTCAGATTGCACCCGGGATCAAGCCTGCTGAGTTTTGTAGCCCTATGTCAAAAACTGACTGAGTTATGATTCGTTAATTTTTGGCCCATTCATTTCCTATGACAAAATTTGGGACTTTGCGGGGCCCCTATATAGGCAACCACACTAATAACTAGAAAGTGCAGTTCCTGCAGAAACTGCGAGTGTGTTGCGACGGTGCGTGCCCCTGCGACGTGCATCAGGGACTAAGTATGTAGGTCGAAAGCCGACTGTAGTCACTATAGTCACCTCAGGGTGCACACGGGACCAAGGCTGCTGAACTACAAAACGTTAGCTCTAAAACTGACTGAGTTACATTTAATGACCTTCCAGAGGCCCCAGTGACCTCAAGGACAGCAATAGCATGACATGTCACCTCAGATTGCACCCAGTATGAAGCCTGCCGAATTTCGTTTCTGTACATTGAAAATCAACAGAGTTATGGTCAATGACCTGCCAGGGGTCCCAGTGCCGATTCTGGGCCCTCAGGGGCCCCAGGGGCATGACATTTTACCTCAGATTGCACCCGGGACCAAGCCTGCCGAATTTCGGGGCGCTAGGTGAAAAATCATGTGGGTTGTGGTCACTGATCCGCCAGGGGCCACAGTGCCCAGCCGTGGCCCTTAGGGGCCCCATGGGCATCACGTCACCTCAGATTGCTTCCGGGATCAAGCCTGCAGAATGTCATGGCCTTAGGTCGAAAAACGACTGAGTCAGGGTCAATGACCCAGCAGCTGCCCCGCTGCCCAGCCAGAGCAATCAGGGATTGATGACATGGGCATGACATGTCACCTCAGATTGCACCCGGGACTAAGCCTGCTGAATTTCGTGGCTGTAGCTCGAAAAACTGACTGAGTTACAATCATTGGCCTGCCAGGGGACCCAGTGCCCAGCGGGGGTGCAGAGGGGCCCCATGGGTGTCACATATCCCACATTTTACCTCAGATTGGACCCGGGACCAAACCTGCCGAATTTCATGGCCATAGGTCAATAACTAACTGAGTTACAGTCATTGGCCCGACAGGGGCCCCAGTGCCCACCCGGGGTCCTCATGGGCCCCATGGGTGTCACATATCACCTCAGATTGCACCCGTGATTAACCCTGCCAAATTTCGTGGCCATAGGTGGAAAACTGACTGAGTTACGGTCATTGGCCCGCCAGGGGCCTCAGTGCCCACCTCAGTTCTCTGGGGCCTTATGGGCCTCACCTGTCACCTCAGATTGCACCCGGGACCAATCCTGCTGAATTTTGTGGCAATAGGTGAGTTTCTGACTGAGTTACAAAACTGACTGAGTTGCTGTCATTGGCCCGCAAGGGGCCCCAGTACCCAGCCGGGGTCCACAGGGGTCCCATGGGCATCACATGTCACCTTAGATTGCACCCGGGACCAAGTCTGCCAAATTTCATGGCTGTAGGGCGAAAACTGTCCTGCCAGGTACCTCTGTGCCCTCTGTGTTACTATGCAAACAATGGACCTAATAATCAACGAAACGCGCACAGAACTGAAACGTGCTGCTGCTTTGGAACGTACAGTTGTTGCTGTCGCTCGATTTAAAGTCATCTTGCGCTGTCGTTTCAGATTTTTCGATCTCTTATTAAAGATAGTGCTGTCACTCCATACTAGTGGGTGTAGTTTCAGCTCCGAAGTACCCGTCTGTTTGAATGAGAGCAGCTGTGAGTCTGTGGGCGTGGCCTGCGAGTGTGTGTGTGTGAGAGAGGGGAGACAGCGTCTGTCCTCAGCCATGTTTAATGTAAACTCTCTGTGTCAGACCTCTCAAACAAACGGTCATAACTCAAAAAACAATGAACCTATCGCTTATCTGAAGCTTGTGTCGGAGAAGATCCCTTGCTGATCGCTCTGACCTAAAAAACGTGTGGATTGATGAGAAAATGGCCGAGTTATGAGAAGTTAAATACGACATGAAAATGAAAGTGAATGAGAGCCTTATCAGTACGTAGTCCCGAACAAATCGTCGTAACTCGAAAAATAATTTTTTGAGATATTTGGATGTGTCATGAAGGGGAAGTAGCTCTAACATTTGAAGTTTAAATTTACTTTCTAGGTGAAAGTATAATGATTTTACACACGTTTGTTCCGTGAAAAAGTGACTGAGTGTACAATGTCAGTTTCAAGCGATTTTGGACCTCTCAAACAAATGGTCATAACCCGAAAAATATGTAAGCAATCAATTATCTGAAAAGTTTGTGTGAGAGAGGACCCCTTGCTGATCGCAACACACTAATAATATGAAGAACAATAGTGTGTTGTTTGCGCAACACACTAATAAAAATAATATTTGGAAGAACAATAATGTGTTGCTTGCGCAACACACTAATAATACAAAGAACAATAGTGTGTTGCTTGCCCAGGTCCGACCATGCCGAGTTTCGTGTTTGTAGCTCAAAAATTGACCGAGTTACGGCAGTTTTTTAAAAAATCCCATTCAAGTGAATGGGACGTTTTTTCGCACAAATGCGAGTGTAGCGTGCGAATGCAACAACATTTCTCTTTGCTAAAGACGAGCACACTTCTTTGGAACATGCCGGACGTTTTGGTGTTTGTCCCATCTTTCTCTCTCTCTCTCTCTATCTCTTATATGTCACAGTGAAACACACACAGACAAACAGACAAAAAACAAACAAGTAAAAAGGAAAACAACAGACAGACTCAGATTCCAGACGGCTTTCACTGAGGAATATCAAGTGTTATGTCTGTTTTCATCATTGTCCGTCCTAACTAACCTAACAAACTACATACAACAGTTCAACTGCATACACAGCTTCAGGTTTAGATCTGGATATCTGGAGACTGCACCTCCTTCACAATGCTGTATAGCTCAGGGTCCATTTTTTCATTTTTTTCAGGCAGCTGACAGGATATGTACTTATCGATGAATGCAGTAACCCTTTTATCTGGATCATCTTCAAACTTGGGTGCATCCTTAATTCAAAACAAGCAATGAATGTGGCCTGAAACTCCACCCTGTAAAACCAGTCTACCACTTCACCTATGGGTTGAGCAGGTGATAAAATCAAATCTCTCATTAGGGCCTCCACTCTCTTTTCGAATAGTCTTATGACTGTCACATGGTTGCTTCGCAGGATGTCACATTTAGTGGTCCAATCCAGCTCAGAGAAGTTCACTGTTTCTCCTTGTTGCCTCTTGATGGCTCCAATTACCTCTGGCCACCTCATCTCAGCAGCACTGAAAGTGCAAAAAAATGTAGGCAAGCCTAATTGCCTCAAACAGGCAAAGAGGTCCCTCATCGTTTTTCTCCAAAAAGCAGGTGTCCCTCTTAGTGGCTGCATGAATCTTGTGGCCTCCCCATGTCGAACAAGTTTCTGCACCTCAGGCTGGTCTTGCAATAATCTTGTTGTAATTCTTCATCCATCCTTGGTGAACACTTTCCCTTTGCGTAGCTGAATGGTCATACTTGACATAGCAAAGTGCATCTCTTAACATGGATCAGTCGTCCTGTCCCCTATGCAGAAAAACAGTCCCAAAGCATGAGGTTTTCACCCCGATGCTTCACAGTAGGTATGGTGCAACTCAGAATTCTTCTTCGTCCAAACATGGCGAGTTGAGATTTTACCAAAAAGTTCTATTTTAGAGATCTACAGTGCCTTGCAAAAGTATTCGGCCCCCTTGAACTTTTCAACCTTTTGCCACATTTCAGGCTTTAAACATAAAGATATGAAATTGTATTTTTTGTGAAGAATCAACAACAGGTGGGACACAATTGTGAAGTAAAAGGAAATTTATTGGATATTTTACATTTTTTTAGAAATAAAAAACTGAAAAGTGGGGCATGCAAAATTATTCGGCCCCCTTGCGTTAATACTTTGTAGCAGCATCTTTTGCTGCTATTACAGCTGCAAGTCGCTTGGGGCATGTCTCTATCAGTTTTGCACATCGAGAGAATGAAATTTTTGCCCATTCTTCCTTGAAAAACAGCTCGAGCTCAGTGAGATTGGATGGAGAGCGTTTGTGAACAGCAGTTTTCAGCTCTTTCCACAGATTCTCAATTGGATTCAGGTCTGGACTTTGGCTTGGCCATTCTAACACCGGGATATGTTTATTTGTGAACCATTCCATTGTAGATTTTGCTTTATGTTTTGGATCATTGTCTTGTTGGAAAATAAATCTCCGTCCCAGTCTCAGGTCTTTTGCAGACTCCAACAGGTTTTCTTCCAGAATGGTCCTGTATTTGGCTCCATCCATCTTCCCATCAATTTTAACCGTCTGTGGTAGCCTAGTGGGTAAGGTACTGGCCTTTGGACCAGAAGGTCCAGAGTTCAAATCCCACCTCTGCCAAGCTGCCACTGTTGGGTCCTTGTGCAAGGCCCTTAACCCACAATTGCTTGGATTGTAAGATTGTACCAATTGTAAGTCGCTCTGGATAAGGGCATCTGCTAAATGCTGTAAATGTAAATGTCTTCCCTGTCCCTGCTGAAGAAAAGCACAAACCATGATGCTGCCACCACCATGTTTGACAGTGGGGATGGTGCGTTCAGGGTGATGAGCTGTGTTGCTTTAATGCCAAACATAATGTTTTGCATTGTGGCCAAAAAGTTCGTCTGACCAGAGCACCTTCTTCCACATGTTTGGTGTGTCTCCCAGGTGGCTTGTGGCAAACTTTTTATGGATATCTTTGAGAAATGGCTTTCTTCTTGCCACTCTTCCATAAAGGCCAGATTTGTGCAGTGTACGACTGATTGTTGCCCTATGGACAGAGTCTCCCACCTCAGCTGTAGATTTCTGCAGTTCATCCAGAGTAATCATGGGCCTCTTGGCTGCATCTCTGATCAGTCTTCTCCTTGTTTGAGCTGAAAGTTTAGAGGGACGGCTGGGTCTTGGTAGATTTGCAGTGGCCTGATACTCCTTCCATTTCAACATGATCGCTTGCACAGTGCTCCTTGAGATATTTAAAGCTTGGGAAATCTTTTTGTATCCAAATACGGCTTTAAACCTTTCCACAACAGTATCTCGGACCTGCCTGTTGTGTTCCTTGGTCTTCATGATGCTCTCTGCGCTTTAAACAGAACTCTGAGGCTATCACAGAGCATGTGCATTTATACGGAGACTTGATTACACACAGGTGGATTCTAATTATCATCATCAGTCATTTAGGTCAACATTGGATCATTCGGAGATCCTCACTGAACTTCTGGAGTGAGTTTGCTGCACCGAAAGTAAAGGGGCCGAATAATTTTGCACGCCCAACTTTTCAGTTTTTTATTTCTAAAAAAAAGTTTAAAATATCCAATAAATTTCGTTCCACTTCACAATTGTGTCCCACTTGTTGTTGATTCTTACCAAAAAATTACAATTTCATATCTTTATGTTTAAAGCCTGAAATGTGGCAAAAGGTTGAAAAGTTCAAGAGGGCCGAAAACTTTTGCAAGGCACTGTATTTTTATGAGATCTCGCATGGAGCCCGAGATCAAGGGAGATTATCAATGGTCTTGTGTGTCTTACAATTGCTCCCCCAGTTGATTTATTCACACCAACCTGCCTGCCTATTGTAGATTCACTCATCCCAGCCTGCTGCAGGTCTACAGTTTTCTTCCTGGTGTCCTTCAACATCTCTTTGGTCTTACCCATGGTTGAGTTTGGAGTCTGACTGTTTGAGGCTGTGGATAGGTGTCTATTATACAGATAACAAGGTCAAACAGGTGCCATTAATACAGGTAACGAGTGGAGGACAGAAGAGCTTCTTAAAGAAGAAGTTACAGGTCTGTGAGAGCCAGAAATCTTTCTTGTTTGTGTTTGACCAAATACTTATTTTCAACCATGATTTACAATGAAATTCTTTAAAAATCCTACAGTGTGATTTCCTGGATTTTTTTCTCATTTTGTCTCTCACAGTTGAAGTTTACCTATGATGAAAATTACAGACCTCTCTCATCTTTCTAAGTCAGAGAACTTGCACAATCAGTGACTGACTAAATACTTTTTTGCCCCACTGTACATGTCACGAAGGACCCCAGGGTACCGTATTTTCCGGGCTATAAAGTGCACCAGGTTATAAGGCGCATTAAATGAAACAAAACTCTTAAGTTCCCTCGGAAACTCAGTTTGGTATTCTTTACCTGGCGCAGGGCGTCTTCTTGCTTCCTTTGCTTCCGTATCATTGATTCGTTAATGTTGAATTCTCTCGTAACTGATCTATTTCCATGTTGTACTGCATGAGTTTCAAAACCACTTTGAAAGTGAATGAATGAATGCACACACCTTAATGTTGAAGCACAGATCGTATTACTCTGCGATGTTCCTGACTACGGTGGCCATGAGCTTCGTAACTTACCAAGGCCGTGCTAAAACATTTTGACAGATTTATGAGTGCTGTGTACCATCTACAATCGGTTCTAGGTCAGAAAGCACAACCAGAATTAATTCATACATTCGGCGCACTGCATTTTAAGGCGCACTGTCGATTTTTGAGAAAATTAAAGGATTTTAAGTGCGCCTTATGGTCTGAAAAATACGGTAACTTCTAAGCAACTGAAGGCCTCTCTCACATTGGTTAATGTTAATGTTAATGTTCATGAGTCCACCATCAGAAGAACACTGAACAACAATTGTGTGCACGGCAAGGTTGCAGAGAAGAAAGCCACTGCTCTCCAGAAAGAACATTGCTGCTCGTCTGCAGTTTGCTAAAGATCACGTGGACAAGCCAGAAGGCTATTGGAGAATGTTTTGTGAACGGATGAGACCAAAATAGAACTTTTTGGTTTACATTTACAGCATTTAGCAGATGCCCTTATAGAGAGCGACTTACAATTGATACAGTCTTACAATCCAAGCAATTGTGGGTTAAGAGCCTTGCTCAAGGACCCAACAGTGGCAGCTTGGCAGAGGTGGGATTTGAACCCTGGACCTTCTGGGCCATAGTCCAGTACCTTACCTGCTAGGCTACCACAGTTCCAGTTTAAAAGAAAAAAGTTATGTTTGGAGAAAGGAAAACACTGCGTTCCAGCATAAGAACCATTTGTGAAAAATGTTGGTGGTAGAATCATGGTTTGGGCCTGTTTGGCTGCATCTGGGCCAGATCGGCTTGCCGTCAATGATGGAACAATGAATTCTGAATTATATCAGAGAATTGTAAAGAAAAATTTCAGGACATCTGTCCATGAACTGAAACTCAAGAGAAAGTGGGTCATGCAGCAAGACAAGTCGTTCTATGAAAAAATGGTTAAAGAAGATTAAAGTTAATGTTTTGGAATAGCCAAGTCAAAGTCCTGACCCTAGTCCAATCAAAATGTTGTGGAAGGACCTGAAGTGAGCAGTTAATGTGAGGAAACCCACCAACATCCCAGAGTTGAAGCTGTTCTGTATGGAGGAGTTGTTTGGACACTAAACAAATATGTATGGAATTAACATTTTTTATGTAGGCTTACTCAAGAATGCATGTTCTACCAACTTCTGGCATTTTATTTTAAAAAACTCATAAATATTAAAGCAACTGATTGTATAAATTTCTGTTCTGCTAACTTAGCCAGTATTACACTGTGTTCCATCATTGAGTGTCATGCAGAAAAACTGTAGACTTGGCTGAGTATTTTTAGGATATGACAGAATTGGGTTTGGACATATATTTAGCACAAGAATGAATGACACCTCTAATAAAGATGGGTAAATGAAGCTGTTGCCCAGCCTTTCCAAATTGGGATTTGCATGGTGCAAACAACCTCCAAGTTAGACAGGAGGACGAACACAGGATGGATGTCATTAGCCCTTCAGGTGACTATTGGTAAGTATTAACACTCTTTGGGTTAATTTATGTTCCAACCCTCTTTTCATATTACATCACTCAGGTCTTTCTATCTTCATGATATCCTGCTCTACAACAAAACACTGGCCAACAGCTTAGTTGTGTCTCCCAACTGCCCTTGAAAAAACTCCCAGTTTAATGTGTGTTGAATTTTTCATCTTTGTGGTGTTCAAGAGTTGTTTATGTGTGAATCTGATAAGGTCAAGGTGGTATTGGTATGACTGCTTCCCACAGCTGGCCGCATTTCAACAAAATGAATTTCAACAGTTTCAATAGCAGCAATTCAGAGAATCACTGGATACTCCTAGCTGTCCCATCATCTATTCAAACTCATCCTGAGTGCTACAATTGAGCATGCTGCCAGGTTGAGTATAACACAAACTGTAGGTGCTGGCCACCTAAATCAGAGTGGACTGTGGTAGCCTAATGGTTAAGGTACTGGACCCAAAAGGTCCAGGGTTCAAATCCCACCTCTGCCAAACTGCCGCTGTTGAGCAAGGTCCTTAATCCACAATTGCTTGGACTGTAACATTGTATCAATTGTACGTCACTCTGGATTAATGCTAAATAATGTAAATTTTAAATACTTAGAAGAAAGCAGTTAGAACTACCATTTTGAATGAAACATTAGGCTAGTTTCAGGATAAATTCATCATCCAAAATAAACAATACCAGACTGGTTGGAGCTGGATACATAAAGGCTTTGTAGCCACCTGCACCTGAAGGAACACTGTAAAAAAATGTTCCTGTAAAATTACAGCAATTAACTATCAGCAGTTTCGCCAGTAATGTTCTTTTTTTACAGTACTGATACTGTAATTAATATTACAGCACATTGCTGTAATTCAAATATACAAGTTATTACTGTATTTGTTACATTCACAGCAGTTAACTGTTATTTGCTTTTAAGTATTTATACACAATATCACTGCAAAATACAGCTGAATACTGTAATAAATCTATACTTTACATTAACTATAATAATAGTAATAATAATAGTATTTCAGTCAAACAAACCCAAACTCAAATTAAATACACATTGTCTTTAATAGAAAAGTCAGTTGTTCTTCTACAGAAAATCAGACTTTACATCAGATGACAAAATAAAGTTTCTTCATAATATATTCCATAAAGGCAAAAAAGGGATAAAGTGTTGTTCACAAGAATTCTCTATGCCCTCTAAATGAAAGTTTTTCACTATAAAGGCAAAAATACAGTCATTGACAAGAAAAATAAGTCACCAAGAAGGAATTGTTGGAATTGAATGAAACTTATATAACAAATAATGATATGTAAGTGATTACAGTATTAGAGAGAAAGGATAACTTTATTGGGGAACACTGTACAATTGAAAGGAAACTCTCATTACCCTGTTAGGCTGCCTCTAGCCTGGATACAAGATGAGATACAGTAGGGCATGGAGGCATACAGGTTCCTTATGGTGTCCTGCTGCAACATTTGACTACAGATGTTGCAGCTGGGCCTATAGATCCTGCACACTTGTTGTTTGCCGAAGCTGGCATCCCAGCTGGTCCCATAAATGCTTGATTTGCGTTAAATCTGGTAAAAAAAAAAAATAGTAGGCCATGGAAGTGTTTAGATTTATCATCTACGCCGCCCAAGGAGGTTGGGTCCCTTTTTGAGTCTTGGTCCTCCCATGGTTTCTTCCTCATAACACTCAATTTGGGATTGGATGTAGTTATTAGAAGATAATCTAAACTTGTAAAGTTGCTTTGAGACAATGCACCATTGTAAAAAGCGCTATATAAATAGATCTGACTTGACTTGACGTGACTTGAAGTGTTGCAATCTGGCAGAGACATTCCTGGAAAACCCTTGCCGTGTGTGGGTGAGCATTATCCTGCTGAGTTTTACAGCAAACCAACATTTCCCTCTGTGCAAGTTATTTTTTTGTCAATGAGTGTATATTCAAATGAAATCTTAATCTTATCAATCAGCTGGCCAAGAGTCTCCTCTGCCATATTTGGAAGAACAGATATAATAGTCTCCTATATGCATTCCCATGGGTCTGACATCATTCTCATGAAGGAAATGAGTGATGAAGGGCTATTAGAGACAAACCAAAAGCTTTGTACACCGTTAGAGGTTAATAGTCAAGTAGATCTGCTAGTTTGATACAGCAATAATTTGACAATATGTTCCCTGGCTCTGTCAAGCTATAAAGTTTCAACCACTTTCTTCTGGGCTTCTCTTCTTCCTTTATGTTCTCGGTATACATGACATTTCAGTGCTCCTATTTTTCATAAACGAGCGTTATTTAATAAGTTTATGTACCTTCTTTTCTACCTTTACTTACTTAGTATACCTGCCATTTCAATCCTGTTTAAACGAACAGGTAACGTTTCTTTACACCGCGCAAAACGGCGAGAATGCATTCTAAGAGTTGAAAAGCGTTCTATATTTCACGTGCCTAATGTTCCCTTAACGTAAATACTTTTTTATTTGGCCAAACATGAACACAATACTGAAACGAAGAGTTACAGGCAAATTACCAATGTTAGGGTTTTTGGAACTTATAAATGCAAATTCAACGCAAATTCAATATGGGAAGTTTTAACCACGTAGTCCTTTGTTTAAAATGGCGCGCCCCTGCTTCACTGAGTAGGGAACCTTGAAATTCCCGCCTAAAGGGGGGGGGCGGAGCCTGGACTTTCTAGCACATTTCATTGGCTCCACCAGTAGTGTAGGAGGAGCCTAGATGGTAAACAAAACGTTCGCGCACCAAGAGCTCTCTCTCTCTTTCTGGATCTGTCGCGGAGGTGTTCACAGGGATTGCAGGAGAAAGAAGGGCATCCGTACGGTTTGACTCTAAGATTTATTCACAGACCACTTTGTGTTTTAAATAAATTGTTTGTAT